>CAIGRL010018897.1:0-16243 GCA_903798325.1 Fraxinus xanthoxyloides | reverse complement strand
GTTGATTATCTCGTGATTTCAACACTCCCCCTCAAGTTGGATCGTAAATATTTATCATATCCAACTTGAAGATGAAATCATCGAATTTCTGTTTAGGTAGTCCCTTGGTGAAGATATCTGCAGTTTGCTCTTGTGTAGGGACATAAGTCATGCAAATAATCCCTTTGTCAACCTTTTCTTTGATGAAGTGTCTGTCCACCTCCACATGTTTAGTTCGATCATGCTGAACCGGATTAAGGGAAATGCTGATCGCTGCTTTATTATCACAATAAAGTTTGATTGGTGGCTTTATTGTGATATGTAATTCTTCTAGAAGCTTCTTTAACCACAATCCTTCACATATTCCCTGTGCAACAGCTCTAAATTCAGCTTCAGCACTACTTCTGGCTACTACATTTTGTTTCTTGCTTCTCCAAGTTACCAGGTTTCCCCATACAAAGGTACAGTAACCAGTAGTAGACCTTCTATCATCTATTGATCCTGCCCAATCTGCATCTGTGAAGACTTCCACTTCTCTTCCTTCATCCTTTTTGAAGAATAGCCCTTTTCCTGATGAGCCCTTGAGATACCTGAGTATTTTATAGACGGCTTCTAAGTGGCTTTCCTTTGGAGAATGCATGTGTTGGCTTACCAAACTCACTGCAAATGCAATATCAGGTCTGGTGTGTGACAGGTAGATTAGCTTTCCAACTAATCTTTGATATCTGTCTATTTCTACTGGATTTCCTCCATCGTCAGTTCTTTTTCCCATATCTATGGGAGTATCACTTGGTTTGCATCCCAGCATGCCAGTTTCAGTGAGGAGGTCAAGAACATATTTCCGTTGTGATACACTGATGCCTTGTTTTGATCTAGCAACTTCCATTCCCAAAAAATACCGCATTGATCCTAGATCTTTTACTTCGAATTCTATGGCAAGGCTCTTTTTTAGTCTTTCCATTTCTGCTACATTATCTCCTGTCAGAACAATATCATCAACATATACGATTAGAATTGTTTTAGTACCGTTTTCAAATTGTCGAACAAACATAGTATGATCTGACTGTCCTTGGTAGTATCCCTGGCGTTTCAACACTTTTGCAAATCTGTCGAACCATGCTCTTGGTGACTGCTTGAGTCCATATAAGGATTTTTTCAGTTTGCATACTCGGCCTTGTTCTTCCTTTTTGCAGAAACCTGGTGGTAATGTCATGAAAACTTCTTCTTTCAATTCTCCATTCAAGAATGCATTTTTAATGTCCAGTTGCTGAAGTGGCCAGTCCAAATTTGCGGCTAATGATAGAAGAACTCGAATTGTATTCAACTTTGCTACTGGTGCAAATGTCTCCGTGTAATCAATGCCGTAGTTTTGTGTGTATCCTTTTGCAACCAACCGGGCTTTATACCGTTCTATTGTCCCATCGGCTGTGTATTTCACAGTAAAGACCCATTTGCATCCTACGGGTTTCTTTCCTTTCGGTAATTCTATCACTTCCCAAGTTTCATTTTTCTCCAATGCACGCATTTCTTCCAATACTGCCTCCCTCCATTTTGGACTTCCCAATGCCTCCTCAACATTTCTTGGAACAACTGTACTATCAAGGTGAGCTGTAAAAGTACGGAATCCTGTAGATAGAGCGACATAGGACATGAATTTTGAAATAGGATGTTGAGTACATGACCTTGGTTGTTTTCTGAGGGCAATAGGCAAGTCAGTATCAGGTATTGGAGCTATCATCGGTTCTGACTCTCTTGGTGCTTCAGTTGTGAGATTCTCTATGCACTTTGATTTTGGTTTCCGTGAATAAACCAATATCTCTTTATCAGTTTGTTTTTCTACTTCTCCCCCTGGATTCACGTATTCCTCTGTTAATGGCATATTAGAATTAGGCGGTGGAACAGTTAGGGTAGGTTCAGGAGGGGAGAGACTTAGGTCAAGGAACCGATCTTCATGTAATGTCTCCCCCTGAAGTGAGGTTTTTGGAAAGTACGGAGTATGTTCGAAGAAAGTGACATCAAGACTTACAAAGGTTCTCTTTGTGGAGGGGTCATAGCACTTGTACCCTTTTTGTGTAGGGGAATAGCCAAGTAGGACACATTTGATTGCCCGGGGATCAAGTTTATTTCTTTGATGAGAATGGACATGAACGAAAGTGGTACACCCAAAGACTCGTAGGGGTAGTTGGGAACCAAGGCGAGAAGTTGGGAAAGTTTTCTGGAATTTTTGAAGCGGTGTTTCAAATCTTAGGACACGGCTAGGCATTCGGTTTATGAGGTAAATGGATGTAAGGATAGCGTCCCCCCAGAACATATGAGGCATATTGGTAGTGAACATTAAAGCACGAGCGACTTCTAGTATATGTCTATTTTTGCGTTCAGCAACCCCGTTTTGTTGGGGAGTGTCAACACATGAGCTTTGATGAACTATGCCCTTTGTGCGGAGAAAGTCACCTAAGATGTGATTAAAATATTCCGTGCCATTGTCAGTGCGAAGAATTTGGATTTGTGTTTGGAACTGCGTTTGAATCATAGAATGGAAATTGATGAACACGTCTCGAACCTCGGATTTATCTTTGAGTAGGTAAACCCAACAGATTCGAGTGTGATCGTCAATGAAAGTGACAAACCATTTAGAGTGGGTTCGATTGGGAATTCTTGAAGGGCCCCACACATCACTATGAATCAAGGTGAATGGTTGTGATGATTTGTATATTGATTTTGGAAAAGATGCACGGTGATGTTTCGCAAGTTCACATATTTCACATTGAAAAGTAAATGGCCGTTTATTCAAAAAAATGGAAGGAAATACACGTTTCAAATATTGAAAATTGGGATGTCCCATCCTAAAATGCCATAACATAAGTTCACTATTTTCTAGGACAGACGCAGAATCACAAACTTTAATTTGACATTGGTTACTCACAGTGGCCTCATCAAAGTAATAAAGTCCTTCACTTTCTTTAGCACTGCCAATCGTCTTCCCCGATGATAGGTCCTGAAAAACACAGTGAGATGGGAGAAATTTAGCGGAGCAATTTGAGGTTTTTGTTAATTGACTGATAGACAATAAATTGCACGATAAATTCGGAACATAAAGGACAGATTCCAAAATTATAGTACTAGAAATTTGAATACTCCCTTTTCCGACGACCGTGGACAGGGACCCATCTGCAATTTTAACTTTGAGATTGCCCGTACATGTGGAATAAGATGAAAATAGGTGATGGGAGCCCGTCATGTGATCCGAGGCTCCGGAGTCAATAATCCATGGTGTTAAGCTAACTCACCATCTCAAATTGGCTCTTAAAAAATTACCTTTATGAGCTAATAAACCGGACGGATTATTTGTTTGATTTGACGGTTGGAGGCTCGAGAACATTTTGTACAGTTGTTCCATTTGCTCAGGATTAAAAACACTACATGGCTCCTTGGATCGTCCAGTGTGATAGTCACTCGATGCTTGATATCCACGGGTTTTATTTTGTCTTGGTTTCCAATTGGTCGGTTTCCCGTGTAAATCCCAACACGTGTCCTCTTTATGTCCTGGCTTACGGCAATGTTCACACCAAGGTCGTCCTCTTTGCTGTCTTGGGTCCGGCCCATTTGGCGCTCCTTTTGAATAAAAGCCCACCGTTTCAGGTCCACCACTGATTTTGTTGGATCCAAAATCAAATTTTTGAGGCCCACCTCTAGGGTAGTCTGGCCCAACAAAATTGGGCCCATTACTTAAACACTTGGCAAATTCCGGCCCAGATCGATTGGATAGTAAAGCCGAAGGCTCAGCCCCAGTTCGAGATCCAAATTCCTCGCCGTTCGTCGTCTCCAGCATGATGTTCCTCCGGCTTTCCTCGCGTCGGACTTCGGCAAATACTTCCCTCGTCGACGGTAAGGGTTTCCGACCAAGAATCCGTCCCCTAACATCATCTAGGTTGCGGTTCAGCCCTGCCAAAAACTCGAAAACCCTCTCGTTTTCTAACCTTTTCTTGAATCGAGCACTGTCGCCTGCACAATCCCATTGTTCCTCAGTACTCAGATCGAGTTCTTGCCACAGGGCTGTCATCTCCAGGTAATATTCAGTGACCTCGCGACCGCCTTGCTTGATTTGCCACAGTTTTGTCTTGAGTTCGAAAATTTGGGCTGAATTTTCAGAATCTGAATAGGTTTCTTTGACAGCATCCCACACGTCTTTGGCCGACGGCAGGAACAGATATGTTTTTCCAATCGTGGGTTTCATGGAATTTACTAACCAGGCAGTCACCATGGAATTCTCGGACCTCCATTTTTGAAGGAGGGCAAGGTTGGTTGAGGCCGGTTTTGCAGTTTCTCCAGTGAGGTAACCTAATTTTCCTTTTCCATCAACAATCAATTTGATAGACTGTGCCCATTCTCGATAATTCTTCCCGTTTAGCTTTTCAACCGTTAATTGGAATGAAGAGTTCTCTCCTGGACTCATGGCAGACGTAATTTCAGATTCCCCGTTGAACGACTCCGAGGTCGTGGAGTCTGTCATGACTATCCTAGGTTAGGCACAAACCTAGGCTCTGATACCATATAGAAAAGAGAAACGAGAAACTATTGTGTTGTATATTCTCTGTACAATGCAAGTTATTTATAGTACAAGGGTGAGACCAAAAAAGGAAAAGAAAGATTTCCTACCATGTCTAAATATTACAATAAATCAAGAATATTCTAACTAAGGAAAGAAATAACTTCTAATCTTGGTTGATTATCTCGTGATTTCAACAGTTTTCCTCTTTATAGTCACCCTTGCAAATTTACCTCATGCCTATCTGGTGATTTTATATAGTTCTAGACAAGTAATACTCATATCCACTGGATTGAAACAACAATACAATTGATGAACCCCTGTTCAATGTATTTAATAAATACTGGTTCAAGGATGAGGACTCAAAAGTCAATATTGTAAATAAGTTCACAAATGCACTACCCATAACCTACCATAGTTTAGTGTATACACTATCGAATGAATTGAAGAACAACGAGATTTTATTTGACAGTTTTCAAAAGCTTAAAATGCCCATCACATTTTGTTACTTGTCTCCATATTTCATGACCTTTTATCTGTCGTGCTTATAATTTCAATATGTATTAGCTATCGAGAATAGACTAGCTACGATATATGACTGTTCCTCTTTCACAGTTTGCAAACTCAAAACAGGTGGCTCTTCTGTGAATCACCTCAAACTATGTTACCTTTGTCGATGACACAAGAGATTATATAACATAATCTCTCTAGTCATTAGCCACGATGTCCAAAATACAATTTGACTACAATCCATAACCAATATATATCATATCAGAACTTGTGGCAATGTCATGCTGCCTGGAGTATTTCAAACGTTGATTGGGACATTTAATCTGCAAAAATGGATTCTCACTCCTCATTGGAAGATAAAGCTCCTCTTTTCCTTTCTGCCTATCAATCTTCCAATGTATTCTAAAAGGCACTTGATAACACAATTATGAGTCAGTAAATGCTAAGTGTTGGCTCGGTAATACTTTTAAATGCTTATAAGTTGTGGTTCCTAGAGAATCTGTGAATTAAAAGCGTGTTTGACTAGCTTTTAAAAAAAATTAAGCTTCACCAAACATGCACTAAATGTAACCCGTATATAGACACTTGGTCCATTGGCAAGATCAATATTTTACTGATGCCATTGATAGATTGCATGCATATCTGTACAAGAGCATTGCCGTAGCTTCCCCATAAGGGCATCTTCTATTTGCAAGCTGACCACGATTATATAATGCTTCCCCCTGATTGAACATCTAAAGATAACTCCTCATAGACACTATTTACAAATGGTTTTTTATCATCAGGTTATAAAAGCAGCATACTGTTAAAATACATTAAAGAAAAAAATCTGTAAAAGTTACGAGGTTTTAATGGTAAAGAAAAGAGATTACCTGAAAAAATTTATCCCACAGCATCTCAAAAGGTAAAGCGCCAGGTGTCATAAATAGGAATGCAATCTTAGAATTTATTGATACCATAGGAGATATGTTCAGAATATCTCTAATTACAACACGTGAAGCAATCTCATCATCAGTTAATTCTCTTGCCGGTGAAGGTGGAAGCCAATCAGATATTGCTTCACAACCATTAGACGAGAGTACATAGCACGCAGCATAATTCTGAGGTGGATAAGTATAAGCCAAAACTAAGAAGATGCAGACTAAAGGAACCAATATGATGATCCATGTGGGCTTCTTTAAATGACCACGGTGGCGAGAGGCATGCATCATTTGCATGTCTTTCATGCCTAGACGCCACGCCTGATTCGCCTTCATCTAGGAATGGTGCATTAGAGGTTAATGCCAAGAAAACGCCAAAGCCCCCTCAAGTCCAAAATTCAATTTATTTATCCAAACCTATCAGCCTAAAGCAGACCCTCAAACACTGGATGCAGCAAGAATCTGAACCTGCAAAGCACATATATGTGTACCTGTGATCCTAGCTGCGTTAGAATCACGAAATAATGTTAGATGAAACTCTGGGGAGTATTTTCAGACTGAAATGAAGTTGAAAATAATTCCAAAATATGGTAAATTGAAGAACAAGAAAAATAGAAGCATGAGAAATGGATGTAGCCAATAACAATATTGAAAGTTACAGTGATTAATTTTGGTGACAACCTATTCCAATAGCTCAGTTGCATACTGCTATAGATAGTGGCTAAAACAATTATATCCAAATTTCAGTCAATCAGGAAACGAAGATATTTGAACATTGTATTCGTGAAATTACAGGTAACAGGGGATGCAAATTCCCACCTCTAAACAGTACTAAAGAAGGAGATCAACTGTTCAACACCTCATAAACCAACATAAATCATGTAATAATTCAAATTTTAAACATAAAAATGAATGCATGTATATTTCAATCCAGCTAACTACTTGACGAAAATTTCAAATTATCAGAATCAAAATCAACGCCAGCACTGACAGAGAGGGACAAAGGAAATAGGAACTGAACTTTAGATCCAAAGTACTTGAGATATTAAAAGAGAAAAATAATCAAAGCAAGATCAAGAGGAAACTAAATCAGATATTATGATAATAAACAGGACCTTGGTAATTGCTAAACTACACACAGACGCCCCGTCCCAATAAATTCATGTAAAAATAGTTAGAATACAATACAAAAGTTTCAAGAAAAAGTTCAAACGGAACCTGCCTGTTCAAATCAAATCCACCAGTGGCCATCCTCTTCGAAGATTAAAGTTCCAATCTACGCCCCCGTACATGCATTGCACATGGACGCCTGAAATACAAGTTATACTTCACTTCCGTAGACATATATACGCACACCCGAAACCCCCGCCATGCGCGCACACATAAATAAATGTACAGCATTTAATTCCGAAACATGAATCAGAATCAGTTCAACGCCCAAGCACACACATTTCTCTTTCTAAATAACGAAAAAGTAACCAGTACCTGATTGAAACGACAATTAAAGAGCTGAAGAAAGAGATAAAGAAGTTGAATCTAAAATCAAAAGGATCTGTATACATGCATCTATACGTCTATACATACAAATGTATTATATATTATATTTAAATTTGTGAGATCTAGGGCACGCGACAAGTCAAATTGCAAAGCCAATTATATTTATAGTGGTAATTTATTCAAATTGGCAGAATACAGATTCAATATATAATATAACATATGTATGTATGGATGTATTTGGAAGTTCTAGTGTGTGTAAAATAGAACGCTATTCCACTCCGTCCAACTCCAACAACATTTCAGCCGGCGGGTTCCAAGCTTTAATGGACTCGCAGAAACGAGCGCGTGGAAAAGAAAAGACAGTCCGAAATTTTGATTAAAGAAATTCTGACTCCATTATATGAAAATTATTTGGGTAAATAAATATATTATTTACACGTGACACAATCGTTTCAACGTGTTTCTCGAGCGAGAAACGTGTACAATGAAGTATGACAAGATTTTGTACAGAAAGATACTTGTCGATTATCCAAAAAAATTCAACCCTACTGCTCGTATAAGGATCTGCTTGATAAGTCCCTTAAAAGCCCGTCACACTTGAGACTGCTCTTATTATTATTATTATTTTAACAATGGTGGGGTCCGTTATTGTGTCTGCCCTGTAAGGAACCTTGTCGAGCAGATCCCTGTATAAGTAGCATTCTTGAAAAAATTCAATCATACAAGTGTAGCGTTGCACCTGTAAATATGTTTGTACATGATCTTTTCAAACAAAAACAAATTAATCCTTCTTGAGCCCTTGTTTGCTTTAAGACAAAATAATTTATTTTTCATACTGGTATCAACCATATATATACACAATAAAATATTTTACACGTAAATTTAAAATATTTTTCCACTTGTTAACTATACATTCTCCAAAAAATTGTTATTTTTACACAATAATGATCATCAAACAATGGCTCAATTTTCTTCTTTACTCTCTTTTTTTTCTGAATTTTGGCCGTTTGCACTGAAAATGTATTCAATTCTTGCGCGATGTTTTTCTTTTACCAACAAGAAAAAAGAGACAAAGAATGGTCGTCTTACTTCTCCTATAAGAAAAAAATTATACCTGCAATTCTGTTTTTTAAGAGAAATGCAATTTAACCCTTGTTTTGATCTATTTTTTAAGATTTATTTTTTCACAAATTTTATTTACTTATTTTTTGAATAAAATAATTTCATACATAAATTTAAAAACTTTCACCATTTTTAATCACATATTATTAAAAAAATAATTATTTTCCACGTAATCTATTTTCAAAAAAGCCTCCCTCAAATAGGGGCTTACTAATTCGAAAAAAAAAAATGAATATTTGTGATGTGAAGGCATTTTGATTTGTTTCTCAATCTACCCTCCTGATGTGTCGATATAATATAAAAGGACGGCTATTCGTAGTAAATAATTTAAAAGTGTTTCAGATGGACATTTCAACAACTGAAATCAAACTGTAAGTTTTTTGTTCTTTTGGAATGGAACTATTTAGTAATCATAATCGAACCATTCGATTCCGATTTTCTTTCGATTCTACAAAATAATTTTTAAAAAATCATAAAACATCCCAAATCAATATCAATCTCCTATTCTATGTTACACATATAGGCAAAAACATTTCCAACTGCGAATGAATACAATCAGGTCACCATTTAATCTGAAAATTAGAAACAAAGTTTAGAGACTAAGCCTGTTTGATTCCCATTTTTTTTTTCAAAATAAAATTTTTTCTCTCTTCTTTTTAACCATACATTATTTAATAAAATAATATTATACGCAAACATAAATTATTTTCTTTCTTTTGTTAACGTACATTCTCCATCAATCTAATATTTCAAAGTACATTCTAACCCAAAAAAGGAGCTCAAACATGCCCTAAGAAAAAAAAGAAAAATAATAATAGAATAAAGAAAGAATGAAGATTTATCTTTCACTCGGGAAGAATCAATAAATAGTTTAATTTTATAAATAAATAAATAAATTTTGGTGGTAGATAAATGTATACTACTTATGAATCAATTGAAATATATGATTAAAAATAAAATTTGACAGTATATAAATTATTTAAAAATTGTAGGATGGGTCGTGACATGGGTTGAGTTTGGGGTTCAACCATTTTAGCATTTGGAATTTTTGGCTCACAGTTAGAACTTTAATTGTGTGCAGGAAAGTCTCTCCTCCCGTGACGCCTCAAGTAAGATTAGAGTCGTTGAGACTTGAGAGCATTGTTCTAAGAAAAAAACTCGCTTATTTTGAAAATTGTACAAAATGTCTCCCTTCGCATCTAGGCGTCTTTTTTTTTTCTCAATTTTTAAACGGTTGAATTTACTCTTCCTTCTCTTTCGTCTTCCCTAGACGCGCTTTACTATTTTTTTTTCTAAAATCTTTTATTTGACTTTAGTTTTATTTTTTTAAATCTTTTTATTTGATTCTAATTTGAAGTTTTTAAAAGATTTTATCATTACAAAAGTTAAAAATAACTTTATCTAAATAATCAAATAAGATTTAAATTATAGTGCTATCTATATTGTGTAATTATGATTTTGAGACTCCTTATTTTGTTTTAGACTCTAAAAACATGTATGAAATTCATAAAAATCTATTAGAGTTGTCTAGTGGAAAATTGAAATTATGAAAAATATTCTAATTTTTACATTTTCAAAACTTGGAAATTGTATAATTGATTAATGGTAAAAATTATTAAGTAAATATAGTATTTTATAATTTTAGATGTTTGATATGTATTATTTTAATTATAATAAATTTTAAAATGATTAAAAATTTAAAATAATGTTAAAAATAAAGAAAACGTTTTTTTTTACACTTAGACTCGTAAAGTTTGAAGTTTCGTCTTCATGCCTAACCACGCTTTACGTTTTTTAGAACACCGGTTGAGAGTGATTGAGTGAATAACGTTTTAAAAGTGATTAAAAAATTAAGAACTTAAAATTCGATTTCTGATTAGGTTTCGATTAAGATGATTCAAGAAAGATGACAACCTACTGAATTTCGATAAGTTGTAAATAGAATTATTCGATTTCATATAATTTTTGTTCAATTCGAAAATTAAAATTTCCATCCCTAATAACTTTTTTTAATATATATTAAAATGAGCAATGCTAAGAAAATTTAAAAAAAAAAAAAACTAAAACCTTTTCCTTTTATCTATGTAGCTGTGTAGTTATGTAAATAATTTTAATTAGAGTAATGTTATGTAATTTCATTGGAATTATAATCTCAATGAAAAGTATAATTAAATGATATATTTAATTTTATTTATGATTTAATGTGACATTAAATTAATAATTTGTTTTATGCATCACTTGTGGGATAACGTTTCTTGCTTTGAGAGAGACGTGGCGATTGAAATTCGAAGCGAATATGCCATTGGCTATCTGTGCCTCGGAAATTGGAAAAGAAGAACACGCGTGCGAATCAAATCAGGCAAGGCGCGTGGCTCTATGAAACAAGGTATGTACAGTTTTTAACGTATTAATGACCTGTCCCCTACGACTAAAAGACAGCAAAGTCCCTCTACAATCAAAGGGTAATTAGTAAACTAAGCATTCATCCTTCTCGCGCGTGGAGTTGTTGTGTTTATGACTTTGCACAGTAATGCTATTTATATACAAAATAATGAAATGGAAAAAAGAAAAAGAGAAAAAAAATAAAAATAAGGGAAAATAACACAAAACATCCTATATTTTATTTTTTTGACGTTTTCACCCCTACTTCCATTTTTCATTGTACAAAAGGTCATTTTCAACCATTTTTCAATAAAATAACGATTTTACCCTCTTATTCAAATCAAACAAAAAGAAAAAAAAAATGAGGTGGTACTATGTGAATCTATAGGTGACGGTTAGGTGGGGTTGTGAAGGTGGTGGTGATGGAAAATTTATGATTTATCTGTAATATTTTGAAAAATTTAGGACTATGATTACAATTAGTTCTTTATTTTTTTTATTTTTATTTTATTTGAATATAAGGGTAATATCGTTATTTTATTGGAAAAATAGTTGAAAATGATCTTTTGCGCAATGAAAAATGGAATATATGGATGAAAATGCCAAAAAAAATGGAAGGTAAAGACGTTTTGCACGATGATATTGAAAGGTATTGACGTTTTGTACTATTTACCCTAAAAAAAGAAGGAAAAAAAATTAGTTAATATAATTTATATCATTAGTTTGTAAACCATGATATACAAATAGCATTGTTCCTCAATCAGCCTATGTTTGGGCTTTATTTCTATAAAAAATAAAAATTCTCTTTTTTATTTTTAATTATATATTTTTCAATAAAATAATATTACGTGTAAATTAAAAACGCTTTCTTATCTTTTAACTACATATTTACCAAAAAATAATTATTCCAAAACATATTTTTGCTCGACATTTAGTTATAGTGGAGCCCAAAAGAGATGTTCATCGTTGAAATATGCAAATATCATTCTTTACACTTGTACGAAAAGCATCCCTAGTTGTTAAATTGGACTGTCATTAATTCCCTGGCTTTTGGGTTATGAACTCCGTTTGTTCTTAAAAATTTATGTCCAAATTAAAGACGAATGACCCAAGTGGATATAAAAAGGGAGAATGCATGTGTACATAAAAATTTTCACAGAATTTCATCAGATGTGTCACATGGATGTGGATCCCATTGTCAATAAAATATTCCATAAATATTCCAAAAAATGCGGGTCCTACCTGTATTGTGTGTGGTTTGTAAAATTGACAGAAAAAAATTTCCATACACTAAGAATGGTCCATATAAAAAGGACGATGACGCATCCCATTTGACATTACTTTTGACACCAAATACATCAACATGGATAAAATTAGACCACTTTTCGAAGTGTATTCATGTTTCAAGCTCAATAAAAGCATATTTTGCATTCAGAAGAATGCATTATTTTATCCTTGTGGATGCAGCAAGTGTCAAAGTAACGTCGAATAGGATTCCATGTCATCAATCCTTTGCTCACATAATGCATTAGTAATTTTTGAAGGAATTCTTTTTTTATATTGAGATTTCGATTTAAAGTTAGTGGATTAAAGAAGTTCAATTTAAAGTTCGAGGATGGTTTTGCATGAAGTGTTAAGTTTCAACTCTTGACTATACTCCATTTATCGACAACAATAATAATTACAAAATTAATATTTTTTTTTTTTTCAAAAATGAAACATCCTAGCTAATCAATGCCTCTGGAAACATTACTAACCCTTCCTTTTGCAAGTAATTAACGCGTCGAATTGTAATTTTTTATCACTTATATTTCTACATATACAAATAACATTCAACTCTACATAATCAATTAAGAAAAATAGGGATCAATTGCACAGTTTAAGATATTTTTAAATATATCTACTTGTCTCCAATCAAGGCTATTTTTAAATATATCTACTTGTCTCCAATCAAGGCCTCTGGAGTGGGGGGTCAATTTGGACAAGTTTAGACGTGTCACTTTATTCCAAACATGTCTAATTGAGATTGGTACATTTGAGCAACCTCAAGCGAATGAGTGCAGAATTGAGGGACGTGTCACTTTATTCCAAACATGTCTAATTGAGATTGGTACATTTGAGCAACCTCAAGCGAATGAGTGCAGAATTGAGGATTTTACTATAAAAACTCGATATCGATCGATCTATTTCGACTGAATAAAGTTAGGTTAGTTCATAAAAGTCGTGTCTATTCCTATTCTTCTTAACTACCATGTAGAACCATCGGCTAGGATTAGTTAGAAACTATTGTTGAAAATAATGGGTTTTAATTTATGATATTTTAGTCAACTTTGAGGGACATTAAGGAGTTGTTCTCTTTATATTTCAGTTTTGTATTTTGTGTTTTGTGTTTTGAGTGTTCTTTTTTATATTGTTGAAAATGTGTTATTTTTATCATTTTGAAAAATTGTTTTGAAAACACTCAAAACGTGTTTTGAAAATTTCAGATTGATTATAACTGAAAACACTTAAAACGACAAATTTATTGTTTTGAGTTTTCTTTATAAATTTTTAACTTGTTTTCGAAAATGCGTTTTCGAAAATAAGAAAGAAACGCGTTTTTACTGTTTTGGAACATCGAAAACAGAAAACGGTTTAAAAACGATAAAAAGAACGGACTTTAAGTGTCTTTACCTAATTAAATGTATTAATTAGATGGTAACTATCACAATGAGAGATTAGAGGGATATATCAAGTTAGGTAAACGGAGATTTGTGTAGATTGAAATAAGTCTTCAAAGTGCCTAAGTCACTTTTAACGGGGTCTTTAATACGGGACATGAAATCCCACATTAGAAATTTGAAGGAAGTTTGACTAGCCTATGGAACATTACACCCAAGCTAGCATCGACTAGTTGAAAGGGAGTTGCACCACCCATGCATGTGAACACGGGTCATGTCCCATATCTGGCCCAAGCATGTGCAAGTGTTGAGAATCTACTTAATCGTGTGCAGCGAAAATAAATTAATTTTCAATTCTCAAACAAGAATCTGCTTTAGGTTTAAATAGAAACTGTGATAAGAATTGTACATTTGATAAATTCTGCAAACCCTTTTGCTTATTCTCGAACTCGAATGATCACGATCTGCAATACAAGATGTCCAATTGTCCAACCTCCAATGGTGATTCCACTCAGATAACAAGAATGACGACTATGTTTTTCTTTTCTCGTGCTAGCGAGAATAATGAATTTTTCCATCATAATTTTCAAACCCTAGTAGCCTATTAATATAAGTCCAAATGAGTTTGGTATGTCTCTTAAACTTAACTTGGTCCAATGTTTAATTAATCAAATTAATTAAATTTGGTCTATGAATTAATTAATCCAATTAATTAATTCAAACCTATTAATAAACAACCCAATTAATTAATTATCTGATTAATTAATTGATAAATCTCATTATTCTGGTGACATTTTGTGTGTGATCCATTAGATTTACAATCACGATACTTAACGACGTGAATTATTTTTTTGATATAATCAAAATCGATAAATTAAAACACCCCTTTTTAATTTATCACTAATTCACATTCGTTGTCCAAAATTGACATCGGCAATGTGTTAAGACAATACATGTGACTGAAATGTTACGTGGTATGACAAAACCAAACTTGTTCGTTTACCGTGAAACCATAATCCTTTCGTCAATATGATCCGATTAATTATGAGATGTATACATGTCATCTCAATTATCGATCATATATTTTATCCTACTGTTAAGTCAATGTAAATCGAAAACTAATTTTCAACTTATTAGTTCACCTTGGCCAAGAATTTTATTATCAACTTAATTGGATAAAATGCAGATCATAATCTCTTACTATCTAAGAGTGATAAATTCTCTATTGATTATTCATAACCTTCATATGATTCTTGACATACCCGAACGATATCGTATTAGCGACCATTGGCAGAGCAACATCCAATATTATCAAAATATGACTGCCCTCGTATAAAACACTATGATGACTCAAGTCAAAGGACCAATTTTACTACCGAACGTTAGAGATTAACCATTGACACTCAGATAGTTATCCATATGGAATCTCCCAGCGGATCTCCACTATTTTGTTTTATGACAAAACATTCACTTGTTCATTTGAGTGTCACCACACTTCAACTTGTGAGATCAGCTACTTACTTCAAAAGTAAGAAATGTCACACGTGATGATATATCAGAAATAACGATATCCGTATCTCGTTATTACATACGACCACAGACAATTTAAGATTCAATCATATGTAATTTGTGTCTCACAAACTTGAATCTACGGATTCTATTAATATATTAGAATATTAATTCGATTAAATAATAGATCTTGCTATTAATATGCATCGATTATTTATACATTAAAAATGTCGATATCCAAAGTTGATTGAATTTAGGACATAACACCTACAACAAGTTGCCTTTGGATGTTTAGCATTTTCCATCTGGGTCCTAAACCTTTGAAAATTGTGACGATAGAGTGCTAAACCTTTAATTGTAGCATCAAGAATTCTAAACTTTTAAAACATCTGCGCCAGGGGTCCATTTTGGACAAAAAATGTCAAATTTTGAACAAATTAACTACTTTACCTTTAATTTGATTTAAAATAAATGAATAAAGAAAAACCAAAATATATCTAATCATCTTCTTCCCCCACCCCACCCCACCACACCCTACCCTGATGTCAATGACAACAACAAGATGTGCGAGAAATTAGAAACTAAAAAATTAAAATTTTGCCTTAAGAAAGTTCTGTTGTTGAATGACATTACCTTGTGATCGACTACGCTCTGTCTTAACTGCAAGCAATGCTGAAAAATGATTTATACTTGAAAGATGTGTATGCTAACGTAATAAAAAAATCAATGACACGAAATATACAGTAAAAGATAACAATGAACGTAAAAATATAAACTAGTCGTGTAATTCAATGTAATACACACACCATATAAAACGCGTAATGGATTTTGATATTTTCCATATTCCAGTTGTCTCATTCTTTGCACAAAGGAGGTTGTTGATTAAGAGTATTTTCAAGAAACTCTTTAAACATGAAATAATCTCTATTTCAAAAAGTTAACATTTAAAATCATGCTTCAATTGACTCTTTAAATTAACATTTTAATTTAGAGCCAAACTCACTCTCTACAATTAAATGTATTCAAAGTGTTTCAATTTTCAACGAATGAAAATAATAAAATAATCTAAAGAAAAGCTAGTGAAAATAAAATACAAAGAAAAATAATAAATATTTTTT
>CAIGRL010018892.1:0-12686 GCA_903798325.1 Fraxinus xanthoxyloides | reverse complement strand
CCAAACACCCTCTAAATATAAATTGTGATTTATATCTTCGAAGTAGTCAAAAACATCTCACATGGAGAGATGCAAAATAAAAAATACAAATTACATTTTCCAACATAAAATGTAAAAAAAATATATGTAAATTTACATTTTTTTTACATCTACCAGAGAGGCAAAAAGTGAATTTAAATCTTTTCATTAGAACATGATTTAAATTTAGATTCATGAGATATAAATGAGGATATGAAAGTAATTTTGGAGATAATAATTCATAACGAATTTTACACCACCATTCGAGATGCCTTAACAATAGGATTTTACATATCCAAAAAAACTAACTTTTTGTTTTTCTAATCGAATTGTTCTTATTTACTATTTCCTTCTGTTTGAGCTCCATTATAAAAAAAATCATTTTGAATCACATTCTTCTAATAAAATTATTTTACACTTAAAATTAAATTTTTTTTCAACTTTTTAACTACATATTTTTTCAAAAAAATCACTAATATAAAATCTATTCTACCAAAAAATGGATCTCAAATAACCCATAGGTAAAGTCTCCTTAAATTAGGATGGGTTTCTCAACTTTCAAAATTAAGGGTTGAGGCGTATTTAAATTAATGAATTTGGATCCTCGCATGATAAAAATTATCAAATTGAATGTTAAAATTACGTGCGACTTCTAGATGAATTTGATATAAATGTTATGTAGTTTGATGGCTTATCTTCTAGTTGTGAGTCATGAAAGTTGAGTGTGAGGCTTTGGTCGCATGGCACACAAATTCACATATTTAAAAGGATCCAAAACCTCACATTTGAATATTTTGGACACTACACAAAGGATTGACTTGAGTAAGAATGACAAAATGAATGCCCGATCAGAATTGACCTGCCTTCTTGGATTTAGGCTCATTACGAACTTGACTAGCCCGTTGCAAAATATGGTCCAAACCTATTTAGTTTGACTTTTCTTTTCATTCAAGCATGTTTTAGTTCGATTATAAGCTTAAACTAACTCGTTTAAAGGGGTGTGTTCGATTGTGCTTAAAATCTAATTAAAATTGAAAATATAGCCGTTATGATGTCTCATTCGCCTAATAAAAGTAAAAAATAATGACTAATTTTTCAATTTTAATCTCTATCAAACACGCTCTGCATTTATGAATTGACTTTCAAAAGCTATGGACCAGACGAGATCAACTTGTGGATTTGTACATGTTGGGTTGGGCTAGGTCAGGCCAAACCAATGTATCGTTCTTTCTTAAGATTTATAGGTAAATTCATACTGTCGTAATTGAAATTAGAATTAAGCCATTGTTTGAGTTACATTAAATTTTCATTTTTATTGTTCTACTCATTTTTTATCACAGATTTTTCAATAAAATTATATTTCCCATTATATTAATAACTTTTCCTTCTTTTTCAACCACACATTTTTCATCAATCTACTATTCCAAAATACATTCTTTCAAAATAATGTGGCTCAAACACGCCGTAAGATTAGAAAAATAGAATATGACTATTGCCCTAAATATTGTTAGACCAACTACAAAATGCAATTATTAATTAATAATGGTGGTAGTTTTGAGATAGTAATTCCAAAATAATAGAGTAACTTATAATCAACGTTGGTCCCCAATTATTGTTTGTATCATAATTCATTGAAAATGACCAAACATTATTGTTTGTATCATAATTCATTGAAAAATAAACGGTGTAGATTGAAGGAACTGGAGCAACAGTACAAATCTGCTTGAGCGGTCATACATTTGCACGGATACCACGTCTTTTCATAAAGCTTGAGAAAAACGTGTTGATAGTATAATTAAAAATCGTAACATTAGGGTACTTGTGATACCCTAGGTTAAATAAAATTATTATAAATATATTGAGCTAGGAAATTTAATACAAATTCAAATATAATGGAATTTCACATTTGACATTTACAGTGCATTGTATGTCACAGATATATACATTCATTCTCGTCCTAAAACTGCGAATTTTGGAGACTGGTATTTCAATGTGTCGATCTGCTACATATCAATAAAGTTTAAATTATTCCGTTATAAACAATAATAATTTTTAGAATTATTTGGGTCAACTGTTCTTATTAAAATAATAAATATAAATGTTGATATCTACCAACTTTTAATTGTGTTTAGTTTACTAGGTCCACATAGCTTTTGAAGTACAATATGGGACTTATTTTTCATTTTTTTTTTATTCCCTTAGCTATGAGTACATAATTATGTCCATAGAGATGTTCATAATAGTTACATGTTCGGCCCCAGTTGGAGAGATGGCGGGCCCACCCCTTTAATAGGGGCCAAACATATAGTCATTATGAACACTGGTATAAGAGGTTCCAAATATTATTTTAAATATACAGTAAAAAACGAGAGGCATAACTTTTTAAATAAATCGTGAAAATCTTTTGAAGGCAAATTTCAAGCTTCTTTTTTCTAACTCTTTAAACTGATTTGGATAGTAATCGTGTTCATCGAATTCTTGAAACTGCGCATTTTAAAGTAAATAAACGTGTTAATTATACGTGAATCCATAATTTTTTTTATTTTAATTATATATATATATATTTTTTAAAGAAATTATTTTTCACAAAATTACAGCTCAAAATGAACTTCATACGTCCCATCAAAAGTGTTGTACATCACGTGCAATTGTAATAATCAGCAGTAATGCAAATTTTGTTGTATTTCCTCAATTCTAGGTCCGTCCACTGATGCTCAAGGTTCTTGTTTCCACACACTATTAAACACTCTTTTACAAGTAGATAGATAGAAAAAACCACACTACTCATTCAGACAAGGCTTCCCATCTGGTTCAACTACTTGGGTGTGTGTGTGTGTGTGTGTGTGAAGGCTAGAAATGGAAGGAGAAGAGCAGAAATGGGAGCAAGAAGAGGTTGAAGTAGAAGAGGAGTCTACACTGCTAGTGAGGAAATCGAGAACTGAAACTGAAGTGAGCATTAATGTGAGTTCTGAGAATAATAGGCATGAAATCCAGCATGAAAATGGAGCTGACAGTGGTAAGTCAACTGTTGAAGATGAGCAAAAACTGGAGGATTTTGATGGGATTCTTGAAGAGGAAAATGAGAAGGAAAAATCAGACAATTGTGTTTACTATGATAAAGATGAAGGTACAAAATCTTGGTTTATGTTTTCTTACATTCTGGGACTCTTTTATTGGTTTCTCAATCTTTGTTTAATTAATACAGTGACGTGGAGAAAAGCCAAGGATTACTTAAATAATATCAAAACTACAACCTTAAACCCACTCCAGATACCTGTCTGAAAAATGAAAGTGTAAAGGGGCCCTCTTTTTTTGTTCTTCCCAATAATTCATTTTATCATTATATATCTATTGTCAAAGATTTCACTAGAAGCACCAACAAAGTTGAATTGTTGTGCAATTAGTGAAAGAAGGTCACAATTCACACAGTAAAGTAATGAGCTGAGGTAATTGATGTCAGTTCATACTAAATTTAGAGAGTAGATCTGGGAGGTGGAACTTGCCCTGAACACTATAACCCTACAGAAAAGCCCATGGGACTGGAGTTTTAAGCTCGGCCCTCTGTAAGAATATTTCCCATACAGCTAAATTCTGTATTGACTGATGCAACATGTGGAAAGTCACCATTTTTTTTTTAAGAAATACAAGCATCATTTCAGAAATTTTTAATCTATTCAAGCCAATCGCGGACAAATTAAGAGAAGGACGACTGAGAGAGTTTTGTACATGTAAATGGATTTTCATTGAGCGACAATAAGAATCTATCAAATTATGCTAGATTCTTAACTTACCATGTTAGTTATCGTTGACTTGTGGAACATTCTTCTTGACATGTCTCTTCCTCATTATTCTGTATCTAGCATATCTCCAAATAAAGAAAAGGACAAAAAGAGAGAAAGAAAGAAAACATTCCATCTGCTGGTACTCTCCCAGCTTTGTTTAGCTTATAATTAAAGATTAGTACTGACTATTCGACCTTTTAGACAGTTACTTTCATTAGTTACGTATGAATTAGGCACTATTTGCAATTTTGTTAATTGCTGTCACTTCTCTTTTCTGTAACTGAAGGAATATGGAAATGTCGAATCTGCTATTGGACCCACCAAAGTGGAACTTTATGTGTTGACCGTATTCAGAACAGTAGTGGGCACTTGCATAAGCTGATGAATGACAAAATTTTAAACCAATTCAATGGTGAAACTGAAGGTCAGTAGACATTAGTAGAATCTACTATGTTCTAAATTAATTGAAAAATTATACACAAAGAAATTAAGCATTTGCTTCTTGTATTTCAATTTAAAGATGTTCACCTTATCCACATCCGACTGAATGGAGTAGCAGAAATGGATTCACGTGGTCATAGATCCAAATTTTTAGGGAATAACACTTAATTTGGTGACTTTTGTGCTTGCGAGAAGACACTAGTACATAATGATGAACTATAGTTTCTCCATTGGTTCTGGCTAATGATATGGTTATTTTTGTGTTCACATCCACCGTTCTGAATGTCCTAATAAAATATAGATGTAACAAATTTGCTCCTCTGATCTTTTTTCTTTTGTTTAACATTTCCAATCTCTACCTTTGCGTGCAAGTTAATGGCAATGCAATTTTCCAAATTGATAACTGCGTTCTATTGTAGATTTGCTGCTGAAGTTTCACATTTAACCATAAATTAGCAATGAGAGGTTTACTTGGCATATGATTTTAGGTGTTGAATTTACTTCCAATCATTCTGGAGAACAGCATATCAAGAAAAATCATCAACACGGCATACTAGACATCTCATCACAAAACATTGTTGCTCAGAACAATTCTACATCCACACTAAACAGTCAACATGAAGGACATCTCGAGGATAATATTTCGTCAATTTCAAGTCTTCGATCTTCTGAAAATAACGAGTCTTCAAAAGAGATAGTAAATGTGGAAATTGATCCGGCTATTGGGGATGAACTGGAATTTACGGAATTAGAGGTTGAAAGGGTATTACAGAAGCAGACCACACATGATTTATACTGTCCTAATTGCAATTCTTGTATCACTAGAAGGGTTATTCTTCGTAAAAGAAAACGCTATATTCAAGTTTCCGATGAAGAGGCTAAGCGTAACAAATTAGAAAGCGAAGCCAACTCCAAGGTGGTTACTGGCATAGTGCAGGAAACCCGGGATCAAGTTCATCCTACGGATGATATTGGCGTCGATAGTATTCCATCACCAGAAGCAGATGATAATGATCGCGATAGAGAGCCTGAAATATTCAGATGCTTATCGTGCTTCAGTTTTTTCATTCCAACAAGTAAGAATTTTTCAGTGTCAACTAAGTTGTGCATCGTGATCTTAGGGCATGTTTGATGCAGAATACTGGATGGTTCTGTCCAATACAATGGACAAGATTTTAAATTATTGTTCTTCCTTAATTGTGCTCAATCCCATCTAGTACCATATACCAGGCATGCCTTTATATTTGCTATAGTTTTGAGATCGGATATCATAGATGCCGTGTTTTGATAATTTATTCGGAGTGATGAAGTATAGGCGTTGACTCACATTTTATTATCTCTAATCTTCAGTCAAATATATCGCTATCACATTACAATAAAGCTTATGCTAAACCACTCCTTTATTTCTTCCTCCTCCTAATAGCCTTATTAAAAAATGTTCCTTTCATATCTCCAGTAAGTGGAATTCAACTTTGCGTGAAAGATATTATCATATATTCATTCAGAAACTTAATTTTTCATTTTAATATCCAGGGAATGGGTTTAAGCTGTTTGGTAGATTCAGAGAGAAAAACATGAAAGAGCACGTCCAGGATGTACAAGTATCAAGTGTGAAAAAGAACTGGTTTGCCTCCATTTTTGCGCCTAGGCAGGAGACGTCAGTTGAACAAGGTAATTTTTATTTAACCCAGTCAACTGCCTAAATCACGGGTACTAAATCTTTGTGGTGCATTTGAAGTTTGGACGTTTCCTATTCTATAGCATGTCCACAGAAAATGTCATTTGCTTATAATCTTTGCTGGGCAGAGGGAATATGGATCAATGTAGATAATGTCATTTATTATTTGATTGAAATCTCTAGAGCATAGATTGAAATGGTGTGCCCAGGGCGTGTGGTCAAGCCTGGCTGTTGAACCATCAATTGGAAAGTTCACTAGTATGAATGGAAGGGGGCATTGGCTAATGTACTTGTGGCATGAGAGAGAGAGGAAAATTTGTTGTATATATGTTCAAAAGACTCATCTGAGCTATATAGCTTGTTTACTATGGAGGACTGGAGAATGCTCAACAGTAATAAGAAAGTAAAAGAAGCTTAAATCTCATCCATTATAGTGTCCACCTGTTTGATGTACACACCAAACATACATTATATAAAATTTTGTAAAGAGATATCTCAATTGAATAGTACTATGTTTCTAGAACTCGACTGATCCTGTTGTACAGGAAGTAGATTTGTACAAGAAGTGGGAAATGTTGATGGTGGACTTATGTCGTCCTCTAACTTGGGTGATCAATCCTCATCAGACCGAAAAGCATCCACTTCTGGTCGTGTTTCTGAAGAAAATGTAGGTACTGTCGAGACTAACAAATCTGTGGAAGGTAACGCTAAGATTGTATCTTCTCCAAGGCAAGGACCTTCGTTAAATAGCATGGGTGTAATTGGCACAGGAGATAATTATCCAGTGCTGCAGAAGATTGGTAAGGGTACCAAATTCTACCATTTCTTTGGAAGCTGAAATTAGATCTCGTACATGCAAACTGTGTTTGAGCCTTGAGAAAATATGTGGAGCCTGTCTTCCAACGTTGTTGCTGGCAATTATATTACTGACCATACTTTCAAGATTGTTTTTCTCCTTCCATGGCACCTTTTCTTGATACATTTCTATTTTATGTTTTGTCTTCTCTTTACAACAACATTCCTTTCACCCTGGCGTAACAGATTCCACGGTCAAACACTTGGAAGCAAGTGATCAATTAAAAGAATCAATGTTAACCAAAGAAGTTCAAGCCAACTGCAAAAGAGATCTATCAGTAACAAGAACTCCTAATGAGACACATGCCACTAATGGAGAATCTGTAGAGAACGGTACATTACTTTCTCCAAATGGTGGACTAAAGTTACTAATTTCTTCAACGAAGGAATTGGTGACTCTTGAGAGAAAAGAGAATGGCCAAGTGACCAATCCGATAACAGAAAAAGGAAGTGCATGTAGAAAAACACCCAGCCCTTTCAAAATTTAAAAAAGACGGCCTTTTCCCTTCCAAAATCCAAGAGGCATCGCTATAAGAATATTCATTCCCTAATTTTGTTTTTCTCCAGTAAAAAGATTTGGTATAAAACTTGAAAACAATTCTACAAAATTACGTCTATATTTCATTTTCATTGGAGTAATCTGTGCATAACAGATGGTTCATCAGCAGATGAGGATTCTGTCCTGTCGTCGACATCAAAAGTTTCAGTGCTTACAGAATCAGAAGTGGATAGCAAAATGAACGTATCAGAAGATACCCCACATGAATATGAGCATGTTGGAGCTGCATTTCTAACTAGATCTGCTGTTGAAACCAAAAATGAAAATTTCACAAGTGATGAAAACGGTATATGATCAGTCTTCTTGTCAGTTCACTATTAAATATCTGGTGTGAAATTCCCAATTTTTCTTGCGTGAGTCTATCATCCTGGTTTTTGACACGGATACTTTATAGAAGGATTATGTTGCCTTGAATTGACAGGTGGAGCCTATCCTACTGAAGTTTCTCAGCATATTATCACCACAACCAAATTGGAAGTCCATATGGATGAGTCGCATAAAGTTAACAGCATATCATTGATAAAAGACTCTGTTATGCAAGGTAAACCAGTGGACATTGCAAAAGACATCAAGCAGGTGGCTTCGGAAAAGGATGCAGGTATGTAATAAATCTTCATATTAATTTACTTTATGATATTTAATGAAATTCATCTACGCATTGGGAGTAGTTATTTCTTGTCCTATCACGTGCACCATTGTCTTTATACTCACAAATCACAAGTACTTCCTAAGTATGATGCCATTAACAAGACTCGAACGTTGTCTCCTTTCCCAGCAGACAACTAATTAAAACGGTTGACTTATGTCATAAAAGGTGGTGGAAATTTAATAAATGAACTCTCAAGAATATCTTCAAGTTTATATGATGGTCAATTACTTCATGCTAATTTTGCCCCCATCTTGCAGTCATTATTCTTAAAACAGTAACATCTTCTTAGGTCAAGAAAACTTGCTCAAATAACAAGGAACAAATCTCTCTTCTTATGGACTTCTTTTACGAGTAAAATAACTTATTTCCTTTATCCAGATAATGTCGTCTGCTCAATCAATAGAACGATCTCATAGTTTTAAGACGGCATATTCACCGATCTCGCACTTATCCATCAAGTTTTTTGTCTTGTACATTTTGATGCAGGCTTACATACAGTACTAACTATAGACGCGCAAGCAGCTGCTTCCCAAAGTACACGAGATATAATCCTTTCTGCAGAAACACAAAGTGCATTGCATTCGGGGACTCAAATTTGTGCTGTTGATCGTGAAACCGAAACAAGAAAAGCTTATGAAATTGAAGTGATTAAGAGCATAGTATATGGTGGACTAGCTGAATCAATTACTAGCTTAAGTGTTGTGGCATCTGCAGCCGGGGGTGATACTGCCACATGTAAGTGTTCTTCAAATCTTTTTTATCGACTGGTGGAACAATATGGAGTAATGTGTTCTCTCACATATGTGGTATACATTAATAGACAATATTGCATAGTATAATAAACTAACAAAATTTTAACCTGATTTCCTTTATTGTTCGAGTTGACCCTTCCAATCTTAACCATTACGTTTCTGGTCGACCTTTCTTCGTGTCTGCAGTGAATGTTATAGCTCTGGGATTGGCAAATCTGATTGCCGGACTTTTCATCATCATTCACAGTGTAAGTAGTAATTTGATTCAGGTAGCACCTATCTGCACGTTACCCATGTAGACCCGTTCTAACCGAATTTCTATCTCTGCCCCGCCCCTGCTCTTATGACATGTTTGCTAAGGTAGAGGTAGAGCCGATAGTGCTTGAGAGTACTAAAAAAAGAGCTAAAATCTTCTCTATTGTATGGTTCAGTGCCAACATGCATCTTATGTTATATGTACAATGAACAGCTTTGGGATCTAAAGAGCAACTGTATAGAACAAGTCTCCAATCAAATAACTGAGCACGGAGATCGTTATAGAGAACTCCTCGGTCGAAGAGAGAATTTCGTGCTTCATGCAGCTGTTGCCCTATTGTCATATTTCATATTCGGTTTAGTGCCTCCAGTGACCTATGGTTTCTCGTTTCTCAAGAGTGACGACAAAGAGTTCAAGCTTTTAGCAGTTGCAGTCGCTTCTCTTATATGCATTGTTATGCTAGCAATCGGAAAGGCGCACTGTCAGAGTCAACCCCAAAAGTTGTACTTAAAAACAGTCGTACACTACGTTATTTTGGGGTTTGTGGTTTCAGGTGTTTCAAATGCTGCTGGTGTGTTAATAAATAAACTCCTGGAGAAGCTTGGTCTGTTCCAGTCTAGTTCAGTTCCTAACCTTTTTCTGCCCGAGACAACACCAACACGATCGGCATGGGCTTCTTACTGACTAATTTTGGATTCGTAATATTGTTCGACAACCTTCTCTTTCGAAAAGTAATGAATGAATCGAGAATTCATAATTTTGTTCAACGACATTTCTCTTCTAAGTAATGAATGACAAGGGATATTCCTGTTAAATGATGATGTTGCTCGAATATGATCATCGTAGGATACTGTAATGCTCTGAGTATCAACTTTGCACGCAATGCTCGATATCAAAATCTATGCATAACACTAGTAAAAAATGCTTCTTGTCACCATATAGAATGTAAAGGGGTTAGTCTATTTGATAAAAAAAGGGTAAATTTTCAGCTTATCTGCAATTTCTTTCGAACCTTTTTTTGGCTGTTGTATCCTCAACCCTCAGAAAATAGGTGTCCAAATGCATGAATTTCATCCATCTTTCCGTTATTCAACCCATTTGTTGAGGACTGCAAGCATGCCTTGTTCCATTGTCCCGCATCAAGAAGATGTGGAACGCAGCCGGCTGTTGCCCCTCTGTTCTATCCCCGCATATCAAAAACACACTTTCAATTTCTTTTTCACCAGCAACTGGATAGGGACTTGGTTGAGTGGATTTGCTGTGTTTTGTGGCTTATTTGGGGTGAGAAGAATGTTGTTGAACATGGCCGAGGGGCACGGGAGGCTGACCGCATCTTGGAGCCTGCTGTAGGGCTCTTGCTGGACGAGGGACAAGCTGTTGGGGGTGTTGATCGTCCCTCTAGGGAGCTGGAACCGCCTGCCATTTCATGGACCAAACCTTGGCACGGCTCCCTCAAACTTAACATTGACACGATCGTGCTTAGGGAGGTTTGAGTGGTTGGGCTTGGGATTGATATTTGGGACGATGGAGACGTTGTGATGGTTTTTCCATACCTCAATGCGAGTCTTTCAGCAGGAGATTCCTAGGCTTTGCTTCCGCGGGGGGGTCGTATGGGAACTTTCTTCAGTTCAACAATCTTTTTCTTCAAATGCTTTGATCTAATGTTAGATCTATACTTAAGGAATGTCGGTGTGGAACTTGTATTGTATTTGTGACTTTGGTGTGCGGCAATATTTAATGATACGATCCCGCTTTAGTTCAAAATTTGATGACACGTTACATGAAAATAAAACGAGTAACTGAAGAAAGCATGTCTTCAAATGCAACACAGTAATGCACATAAAACATTTGTTCAACACAGGACGTATTATAAAATATTAGCATAAGGAACTCGATTGAACTTTAAAAATCCTATTATACAAAGTTTCTTTCATTAAAAGGTCATCAACAGGAAAAGTGCAGGGAAATGAAAACCGCATAACACAAAGTTAGCCGAATCCACATCAAATTATTTCAAACTCGGTGAAAATACGAGCTTATCTATTGATAATCCAATTACAAACTCTTCCCATCGGATCCCTGATCCGCATCTTGCCTGTTCCTTCCTCTCATCCTGGCTTTAACCCGAGACTTTGTTACCAGCGTCTGCACTGTGTTAGCGAAATTCCCAACAGCCATGATGATGAGAAGAATCCCACAGGTAATTACCTGAAATGGGTACATCATAAGACCTAGCTAACTACATGTTTGGCAAATTTTACATTTTAAGCGGGTCAAATTTAATTTTTATCCATATATTTCATATAATCCACAGCTTACTATACTCACTCATTATTCACACATTTCATTAGACCCACAACCTATAACCACTTAAAAGCATCCCAAGCAAGCACTAACTGTGGCATAAATGTAAATGGAACAGATCACTTGTCACCCTGAAATCAGACATTGAACTAAAGTTGCAAGTCGAAATAAAAAAATGACGTCGAAAGACGTCCATAAAAATGTGTAATTTCTCAGTGTCTTTACCTGCCAGTCAGAACTAAATCCAGCAAGTGCAGTTTTAAGCAACTTCAGTCCAAGGTATGCTTCAAAACCCTGAAATCAAACATCAAAATGCTTTCTGCAATTATATCGACTTCTGAGTTTTAAAAGAAATGGGGGAAACGCTAAGGGACCAAGCTGAAATTTTTTACACAGTAATGTTTCTGTTAACATATACTTTATTGTTATAATAATAAGAAAAGATACCTGTAAGACAAAGAGTACAGGGCACAAAAACAATAACTGACCCTTCACACCAGCAGTTTCTCCCCAAACTACATCCATTCTCTTTGCCTACAATAAAAAGAAATACCTTAGTACCATTTAAACTAAAATATGGTAAGAAATATTGCAAAATTATTGGGAAAAAAAAAAAAAGGACAAGAAGAAAAGGTAAAATTTTGGTGAGGGAATAGAAAAATAAAATAAAATAAGCTCTTGTTTAGTCCGGATTAAAATCTGATTTTAATCCAAGTCAAAGTCAAATAATCAATATTAACTACATCTTTCATGGGTGCACAACTTTTCAACCACACATTTCAAAATTTTTTATCACAATCTACTAAAAATCTAATTTTAATCCCTACCAAACACCCTCTAAGTGATAAAGCACACAAGTTCTTGTTGGATAAACCCAAAGATTTCATGTGTACCTTTCCCAATGCAATACGTGTATACAGTCTTTGCCTTTGATATCTATTCTGAAGAATCATGGCAAACCCTTGCATTATTGCCCAATAGAGGAATAGCTGTACCCCAGTCTGAAATCAACATTTTCATCTTCAATCAACCCAACATGATCAAAGAAGAAAAAAAGAAAGAACTGCAAGCATATGAATATAAATCTGAGAGTTAGTGGGTTCTTGTGTATGTTTGTTTGTGTCATGAGAAATACATATAACACCTGTCATGTGAATAGTTTGTTTTCAGTTTATCTGAAAAGATGAAAGAAGAAAACAATTAAAATAATAAATGCACATGGAAACCAATTGCTACAAGCACAGCATGTAATTCTTTGAGTTGGTGGAATGATGGATAAGTGTTTTTTTTTTGTGTTAAGCAACACGTAAATACCTGTTTCTGGGCACAATCTGGTCCCCTCTCTATCTCCCAAGTAAGACTTATGAGGGCCATAGCCATAGCATAATAGTG
>CAIGRL010018863.1:0-10091 GCA_903798325.1 Fraxinus xanthoxyloides | reverse complement strand
TCCGTTTGATTGCAAAAATAAAATTTGGATGGAAAAAAAAATGAAATAGAAAATTGAATTATCTAGAACTTGTTTTACTGAAAATTATCAATTACCTCTGTTTGATTGTTATAATTTTCTACTTGAAAAATATTGAAATTTTAATATTTGGTGTTCGTTTGGCTTTATTTTTCATGAAAATTGTCCGTTAAAGAAATATAATTTGATACAATTGGGAATAAAATTTATTTCCATTGCAAAAATAAAAATAAAAAATAGTGGGAAAAACTTTACCTCAAAAGCCAAGAAAATGTGAGTATGTGAGTGAAATATGAAAAATCAATTCCATGAAAAATTTGGATAATCAAACATGTAAAAAAGGGAAAAATAGAATCTAATTTTCATCATGAAATTGAAGCGCGATCAAACATGACCTTCGGTAATTAGGGTGCAAAAGTGTAAAATAAATTAAATTGAGTGGTTCAAGTTTTATGGTGTCTCGATTTTTCCTTTTGAAGGATATTTCTACCAATAATCAAGAATTAAATATACATTCAAACTCAAATCAAATATTTACTTATTTCTCATGTTTATTTATCGATTTATACTGAACGATTTTTATTAAATAATACTCACACAACAGTTGATACTCAAGATTTCATACTCAGAAACTGCCTTTGATTAAAGCTAAATTGTAACTTTGTCGTTTAAAACCATCTTTCTAAAACCAACCTTGCATCTTCAGCAGATGAAATTTGCAAGGAAAATATTAACTTTAGGTGATAAAAAATCGTAATGCAATTTGTATTAATAATTAGAAAGTTAGTTTCTTGAATGGACAGTGTAATATGTCCACCAAAATCTCACAAATATCTGTCGAGCATCAAAGTTATTTTTCAATTATCATCGACTTCAGCAGATGAAATTTGAAAGGAAAATGTGCATCTTCTCAACACAACTCATCTTCCAAACCTCTGAACTCTGCGCTGTCGTAATTCATCTAGAGTAAGGTCATCGAAATGTGAAGGAGCATCTAAAGAAGACAAACCGACATCACGCTGTGTACCACACATTTCACAAACACTTAACCAATCTGAATTGTCAAATGTACATGCTTGACATCTCCATACACCAGATACATGTCTCGACCGACCCCCACCAACAGTTCCCCCACCACGAATTCTCCTTCGTGAAAAAGGAAACATACCCAGTAGAGATTGCAAAGGCCACCTTAGAATACTGGTCACGCCTCTGATTATCTTCGTCAATGGATCAGGACCCGAATATGAAGATCGTACACGCAAATAGAGAAGGCCTGCAAGAATTCCCCCAAGGTGGCCGAGGAAAGAGACACCCGGAACAAACATTTGGATGAGAATAAGCTCTGCCCAAGCAGCATAACGAGACGGTACCATTATCCCTTGAACGTATGTATAGTTATCTGACTGGGAATAGAGGACAACTTTCATGGCAAAAAGCACACCCGAAAATCCCACAGCATATTCGTTGTAATATGCTCTCTCGTAGTCGAAAAGCAAAAGAAATTTAGCTAGCAGTAGTGTCATTCCTTGGGACATACCGACTAAAGTGGCAATCATAGATGCATATTCAACACTTCCCATTGAATTCTCCAACTGGATTCCCTTCCATAATAGTGATAACATATTATAAACAAGGTGTGAGTCGCCAATGTGATAGAATGCTGACAAGAGAAAGCGCTTCAGATCCTTGTGCTGTTCCAACAAAATGGAAATTAATCATATGAGAAGACAAGCATAATTGGGACAATTACGCCTAATTCCAAAAGTTTCAAAAAAGTCTCAGAAAGGGGCAAGGCTCCACATCCCCGGTCACAACCGAAGCTAATAGGAGATGCCAAACTTAAAAAAATAAATAAGGATGTGCAAATAAGTTTTTTTTTTTGGCATAATTTTTTGGAAAAGCAATTTCCTTTAAAAAAATATATATGAAAAATAAGATGTATCCAAACTCATTTGGAAACAAAAAGGTTACTGAAAAGTGAAATTTCTTCTTCTGGAGCTTAAACAAGCATGATTTCTTCCCCACCACCATCCACACTATTCGGCTGCAACCATCGGTCCATGCCACAGCTCAACTGTAACAACACTACAGCCACTCCCAACAATCCCATGCCCCACATGGCCGGGTGAGAATAACAGTTATTGTTGCAACCCCCACAGTTAAATTCACCACCATTGCTGCCACCACTCATAGAAACACATACTAATATTACTGTAGCCATGTAAGAATCACAATTCGCCATTTTCTCACCATGCCATATGGCCGTTAGTTCATCCATAACTAGTTACTAGCACACCCAATATGTTAATGGATACAAAAGGTGAACCAACCAATTACATTAATCAAAACTATGTCCGGTTATGTGACTTTAAATAACCCTTCTGCATCCATTTTTGGCCATAGAACTGAATACAAATAAATAAATAGCTAAACATACGTGAAATCATCTGCCACCAAATACCTCCACCAACCATCACAACGCGTCCCACCACCACCACCACCACCACCAACCCCAACCCCTCTCTTCCCCCACCGCTACCAACCGTTTTCCTGATCCACCAGCCTATCTACCCACTCGTTCTTGATTAATATTTGAAGAATTAACAGCCTTTAGAGCCTCAAAAAAGGTTGAATCAATTAAACAACAGAGCCAATGAATAAACTGGAATTATCAAATCAATGCCCCTTACTTAAATCAATGCAGCACCAGAGAAGATTAATTTCAACTCCCACCAATATAAAAACCCTATTAACTGGAGTAATTCAAAGTACAATAAAATCTCAAACAATTACAATAAACAAATGATTTAAGTACGGCTATTACCTTGAGGATGAGGTGGGGATTGAACCAGACCTCATTAAGAGTAGGGAGAATCCGATCGAGGTACCCGGGTCTCAAGTAAATTATGGTGTTGGCCGCTATAAGCCCAGCCGTGACAGGCGGCTTTCTGTCCAGCCTATAGTACTCGCTCAACGCGTGCAGCGCCAGCAGCGGCAGCATCCCACCTCTTCGCCTTCCTCCGTTCATCTCTCTCTTCTTCTACAACTCCTCCCCCCTTTCAATCAATTGCAGATTCAAATTTGTAGAATTTGTTTTTCAATGGATTTTGTGGGTGGAAATCCAAATTTGAGATCTTTATTTCAACTTCTTTTCTTCGCCCGGAAGCAAACGCTGGATTGTTCCAGAATAATATGAGGAAACTCAGGTGTGGCCCCATTTTGGCCCGGTTCAGCTCGCGGCCCGCTCGATCTAACCCGAATGACCGTTTTCCACTATTACAAAAAAGAAAGTAAAAAAAATAAATTTTTTTTTTGGCAAAATATGTCTTGCACTTTACACATTACCCCCTACATTTCAATAATTAATATTATATATATATATATATATATAATTTTTTATTTTATTTTTTTTTTTAACTTAGGCCCTTTTGATTCTCATTATCATAGAATTAGAATGAAAAATATAACCGTTATTGGACTCAAGATAGAAATTCAAAATTGATGGCTTAATGTGATGGAAAACGATCATATTTTTTTATTTTTATGGATAAAAAATGAGAAACAAATGGAAACTTAGTATTAACGGTAAAAATGAAATACCATCTAAAAATATGTCAATATAAAAGTTAAGAGCACGTTTGGGAGAGATTAAAATCAAATTAAAATTGAAAAACTAGTCGTTATTGTTGACTTTTATTAGACGAGTGTGATCCAATAACGGCTATATTTTCAATTTTAATCAGATTTTAATTGCTACCAAACGGCCCCNAGTCGAAGCACAGAAATTTAGCTTACGACCATCCTAATCAATATTACATGTAAAATACAAAACACTCATCTAAATATGCCCATATAAGGTGCCAATATATTGTCTAGTCTTGAAAACTTCTGAAAGCTGCAAAATGCATTCTTCTATTCAAATCATCCCATATATTATCTTTAAAACAATTCTCAACCTGTTCCTTTCACCTCAACCACACACACACACACAGAGAACCCGTTTGGTAGAGATTAAATCGGATTAAAATTGAAAAACTAGCCGTTATTGTTGACTTTTATTAGACGAGTGAGACCCAATAACGGCTATATTTTCAATTTTAATTGGATTTTAATCGGTACCAAACAAGCTCTAAATAAACAACCATATTCATAATTGAAAATAACAAATCACCCTTTAATAATAGAAGCGGACATTTGAATCGAAATTGAGACTTCCGAATTAAAATCGGAGCACCGGTTCGAATCCAAACAGAGTAAAAAAAAATGAAAAAAACAACTAGAACCCAGAACCAATTTGTTCCATGATTTTTGGTTCTTTAACTGATGGGGTCCCGGACTTGATAATTGGTCCGGACGTCGGGTGGATTGGTCTGTGTATTCCAATACATTTTATGCGTTTCAACTATAAAAACTCTCCAAGACGTCGTTTCAGATTTGCTTATCCATTTCACTGGCTTAAGGATTGAATTTTGATCGACCATCCACTCCCACTTCAAAGTAGAAAGCCAAGCAGATTTGAAAGCTCCACACCGGAACGAAAAAGCTAATCTTCAATCCGAGGAAATTTCAGATTCATAAGAAGACAATGAGCTGTTGAACAACTTCAAGAACTGGAACACGTCTAATAACCTCGACTTCTCACCCCATCGTATTGGCCATATGCATTGTATAGAGATCCCGCCACAAATCAACTGAACAATTAGTATCAGCACTTCTCTGAGTTGCACCCCTCGAAAGTGAACTTGGTTTTCTACGGTATTGTAAATCCTCATAAAAACGCCGCCTCTGCATATTATGAGCATTCGACAAATAAGCGTGTGGTTTCTGCTTAGCCTTGATTGATTCTGTTAAACTCATGTAGCTGGAATTAGTGCTCTGCCCCTCTTAATGGCTCCTTCTTGTTTCATTTGTACCTTAGACCTCACCTCTTCAACTGTCCCAAGACTCTCACACCATCCACTCTGCAACTGACGGTTCAAACAAACTTAAGCCTAAATCGCAATTAATATTGGGTTGGACTAGAATTACTTTTCGCCATTCCGTTCATTGCTAAATGTACTGGAATATATTATATAATTCAATGTATTATGTAACATAAAATAAATAAAATCTTTTAGCTATTATGTAACATAAAATAAATGTACTGGAATATATGAATTTGCTAATTTGTTTAGAAAAAAATAAAAAAATTGAATTAATTCAATATAAAAAATTATTTAGATTTGGTTCTTCGGTTCTTAGGCTAGAACCGAGAATTGACACAAACTCATCTGTTCTCGATTCAGATATCCGTTCGAGTATTTAACTTATGAAGAACCCCTCGATTCAGTTCGATTAGGTCCGGTTCGGTTCGGGAGTTTTGTCCAACCCTAAATGATATAAACATACAACACTTCATCTTCTTATGCAAAGAGAGGTACATTTCCAACCAACCTTGCTATTTATGTGTTTAAGCTATCAACCCTGAACAATAAATCTAGCATTACATTGTTAGATCGATGATGCACTGCATGCTAATATCATCAGACTATAACATAACACATAACTCACAGAATAATAATATTGAGTTACCGCATAGTAATTAAGAGGAGAGCAGAAAATGAAAGTATTCATCTCCAATTGCGTCGATTACATATATGAAAGAAACCTACAATATTCACCATTTCTCCACCAAAAGGAGTGAGCATATTGCTCAAACTAAAGTGCATTAGCATGATTACACCAAATTGAAGTTTAGTAACCTAGTTGCAAGTATGATGCCGTTGCAATGACCAAGTTGTAAGTATGATGACAGTTAAATGATCCTCAATGCAATTTCAGATGAACTGACGTGGAAAATGTTCAGGCAAGCTCCAGTCGTCCACTCAGATGGCATTACTACGAACAACTCCACTTTCGTTATCAGTGTTAACAGGAGGAATAAAGTTTTCTGAAGGAGGCGAACTTGTATTGTCTACAGATTTTGCTTTCTCAACTGGTGGAACATCATCATCTATTGGCCCTTTCTGCCAAGCAAAAAAAAAAAAAAAATCCGTCAAAAGTTTTTCAAAATATTATACAATATGCAGCTTGTTTGAGTTTGGACAACTTAGGCGAGCAAGAAAATTCTCATTTCTTGGTCCCTAAATAATGCGATCGTGCATTGTAATCACTAGTCCGACTGTACATCAATGATTGTGATTGTATATCATAATCACTTCGAGATTACGAGCAAAAGTTACGCGTTTAATCATCGACCACAAGTAATGGTCATGATCGTGAGCACAAGTAGTTTGCATAAGTGATTATCGACCACAAGACAACATTAGAATTCATTTGCAGAAGGTTAAGAATAATTCGAACCTGAACATTACTCAAGTCAACATGGTGTTCCTCAAGGAACTGAATTAACTCCGCGAAATGCTCTTCGGTTGGGCAATAATGACCACTGTACACCCATATAGCCTACCAAATAAATGAATAAAATAAATAAATATATCTCAAAAAAAAAAAAAGGTGGGATAATTGCTTATATTATCTCAAGTAAGGGAAAAAAAAAATAGTTGCGCTAAAATGAAATAAAGACGACGAATTGTTCCGTTGGTTTGTTTTACATTTCAATTTTAAGAGAGACAATAAATTTATTACCTATGTCTAAAACTACATTAACACTAAAATGAAATAAAGATAACTTAATTCATTAATTTATTAATTTTCACCAATAAAATTATTATCTATTTTAAATCATAAATTTCTAAGCTTAATCAAACATGTTAAAAAATAGGTGTACTTTCTCTAAAGCAAGTTTTGGGCCAAAAAGAGTAAGGGTCCGTTTGATGGGTTAGATTTTCTTTGGACTATTTTTCAACTTTTGTAGTGTTTGATAGACAAAATTTTCTCGGGAAAATATTTTCCAACTTTCCAAATTTTCCACCTTTTTTTGAGGAAAATAAATTCTTGATATTTTGGTGGGTAAATATTTTTCAGGATTTTTTTTTTGTTTTTACAATTGGAAGAAATTCTAGACACAATAGTAAAAAAGATTCACTTTTATTGACAATTTTCATACAAAACAAAGTGAAACGAATGATATTCGGTATGGTTATTTTTTTTTTTTGGAAATTGGAACAAATTTTAGACTCAATTGTAGAAAATATTATCACTTTAATGAACAATTTCAATAAAAGAAAGTCAAACGGACACCAAACTTTCAACATTTTTCATGAAAAATTATACCAATAAAACACAATTAATTACAATTCCCAGTAAAACAATTTTTTGGAAAATCTTTTCCCTATAAAACATTTTTTTCTACCCATTTTTCACCTTGCAATCAAACAGACTCTAACAATATAACATGCTTGGGAAATAAATTAACCTTTTAGCCAAAATGCCCTTATTTATGCAAAAATTCCAGAGTATGGACCATGGAGTCTTGAGTACTTTTTGCCAGTGTTTAATTGATATATGCATTAAATAAATGAGACTATTGAATGAGAAACTTATCTCCTTTTGGTAGAGATTAAAATTAGATTTTAGTTGTTTTTTATAAAAGTTGATGAATTGTGTGTGCTTAAAAAATTTTGAGATCAATAAAATATGTGGTTAATATTGATTGTTTAACTTTAATTTAAATTAAAATTTGATTTTAATCAGTACCAAATATGGGCTTAATACATATATCAATTAAACGGTGGCAAGAAATACTGATTCCATACTTCCATATTATTAAAAAAATTACTCATATTTTACTCTATCACCCTCCCTAGAATGCAGATCCAACCTCGAGTAATCCGTTACGGGCAACTATTCGTCCGGCTGCAATCGTGGCAGCTCCAGCTACAAAGCTAGAGTGCTGAAACGTGCCTCTTTTCTTTTGCCCAACATATAAACTCCTTGAGGTGCTAAGCACAAACATCCATTTTATTCCTTTGCTAGTGTCCACAAATGCACCACTTTGTCTATACACGAGCTTTCCACGTTCTACAATCACTTCATACGCTTCTCTCTCTTTCTGCATAAAAATAAACATTTTTTTTGCAAATCTAGCAATAAACAGAACAGGCTGACGGAAAAAGAATTCACGTAGTTGACCTCAAATAGTTATAAGATGGATACTTACGGGTGCAAGATACTGAATGACTTGAGATTGTAAATTCATTCTACGACACTCATTGAGATCAACCTCTTTACCATCCCCCATATCTAGCCTTCATTTATAACAATGAGTTTAAAAAAAAATAAAAGTAGCGTTCGGTACATAGTAAACAATACTAGACAATATTAAACCGCACAGGATGTTGTGGAGATGCATTTACCAGTAGAAGAATGTTTGTGAGCTCTGGCTATTAGACCATGCATAATGATAGAGATTAAGATTGTGACCATAACGATGGCTAGGATCAATCTGCAATAAATTAGGATGAAGCATTAGGGACATTTTTGGTATGCAGTTCTAAATTGCATTGGGTCGTAATTACTCACAGCTTCTAGCCAGTAATTAGTAGCCAATTCCTTAGCCTTTTCGTCCATGGACAACCCTTTTCCAATCTGGCTAAGATCAAATTTATACGTCATAATGTGTAAAGAAGGTATAGTTTTAGCTCGATTATTTAATCCTATCATAAACCAACGAGAAAACGTACCTTTGCTGCGCAAGCTGTAGCCCGTGACCAACGAGAAATAGCAGCCTCCGGTTTCTCAATGTTGGAAGATGATACAAAACTTTGGTTCATAGCAGCAAAATCACACGCCTTCGTCCTACAATAATGCGATTGAACCAAAATTCTAAGATTAGCAGCATGTTCGTAGGAACGCTGATGAGGACAGTGCTAAAAGAGAAAAACAAGTTAAAAATTTATTCATAATACTTTCGAGTCCCCTTTGATACTTTCTCCACTTCTGTTGCAGCCCGATTAAGCTCACAAACCGGAGTCATAGAATACGAAATTTCAGGATCGGAATGTACTTTTCCAGCACTTGGTTTGTCAATCTGTTCAAGAACTACATCCACATTTTCTGCATTTTCTGATGTAAAATCTAGAAATATCGCATGAATGTCAAGCATTATTTGTATGTTTGATACGCAATATTTAACAGTGTTGAGCCTAAGATTTATTATTCGATCAATTGACTATACTATGAAAATCGCACGATATAAAGCGATGGAAGAGACAAACGGAAGAAATTCTTTGAATTGAAATTCAAATGACAGTGTCTATATATAATGCTTTCAAAAAGAATAGTCTAAGGTTTGATCAAAGCACTATGGGCGTTCTAGAAAAATTGTCTTTCCCATCTTTAGGGTTTATTTGAATGGAGAAATGGTTTAGGAATGCATAATACAATATCAAAGATGAGGACGAAGTCAAAATCTTGTTCGTTGTGTTGTTTTTCTTACCAAACGAGCAGTACGAGGGAACGGTAAATATTCAAACTACATAGCCATAGTTTTTAAGATTAATGATCATGTTTCTTGATTTCCAAGGCAGATGTGTTTTTTGGATGGACAAAAGAGCATTGTGGGTTTGACCGTGACATTTCTTACGACTTAACTAGAAATATGACCAAATCTCAGTTGAAGAAAGATAAACCCTATGTAGGGGTTGTCATTCAACATCAATTGGTAAATTAGTTCAAATTCAAATAAATTCCTTTTTACACCTTGTTCAAAGTCTAAAATATAAATCTTTGATGAATTTACTTGATATAAAAAAATATTACTGAGGAATAAAAACTTTAAAAAAGAAATATTTATGTTATTTTACTTAATTCAATAAGCCCAACATCTTGATTCAAGGTGAAGTGGTGGTGAATTATTAGACCCATCTCTCAATCAGGATCGAAACTAGTTTATTGGGCCCGGTTTCAGGTGCGGACCCAGAACTTTAAAGTTAGGGGGGTATGATCGAACTTGCAAAGAAGTTGGGAGAAATTTTACAATTGAAAATTTATGTCCTTAAAAATTATACCCCATGTAATTTTGCATCCGAAAATTTACATGAGATATGACTTTTTTGGATGTAAAATTTTGAAATTTCCTAATAAAATGATGAAAATTACATTGAGAAATTTATATCGCAAAAATAATA
>CAIGRL010018828.1:0-10444 GCA_903798325.1 Fraxinus xanthoxyloides | reverse complement strand
AATTAAATTTTTCATTTTCATTCTTCTACTCATTTTTAACCACACTTTCTTCAATAAAATAATATTTTACATCACATCAATAACTTTTCCTTCTTTTTCAACCACACATTCTTCATCAATCTACTATTTTAAAATTCATTCTTTTAAAATAATATCTATCAAACACACCCTTAATCTCAAAATGTCACGCATTCTTCTGTCAAATAAACTGTCAATATTTTTTCTATCATATGACATTTTCCTTTTCCATCTCATAAAGACGGGGTAGGTGCAGTTTGTTAGACGGAGGGGTAGCATATATACACATATATAGCATTTTCTAAAACCCTCTCTTGTCTGTTCATTTTCAAACCCTCCCGCGAAGGAAATTTTTTTTGCCTTTTTTGATTACTTGCAATTTCACTACTGATTATAAAAGAAACTAGGTTTTTTATTTTTCATATTTATATTGCAAAAAACTGCATTCGCATTCGTTAGATTTATTTCGAATATAGTTTTTTTTTTTTTGTATTCAATTTGAAATAGAATAGATCTGAATCTTTATTCGCTTTACTTTTCGATTTGTGATTGGATTTGAACTCAATTCAATTGGTGTTAATGGAAGACGCAAGTCAACAGAGCCTCGATGGATTTGCCTCCGTCCCATCTCCTGGTTCGTTCACATCTTGATATGCGCGTCTGTATTTATACTCGTAATTATATTGATTGGAACTTCCTCGTTTTTGTACCGAGTAATGTTGCATTCTTATTGGAAGATTATGTCTTTATTGTATAGTTAGGATTTGGGATTTTGTAGTTACGAGCTTCCTACTGGGTTTTGAGATTAGATGCAAAAGGAGCCTTCTCTGTGAGATTTCACGCGACACAGTTTCTGAATTGAATTTGCGTAATTTTGTCAAATATTCCAATTTTTCTTTCGTGGGAGGAATTTTGCACTTTTGGACTTGATTATGACAATAGCTAGAAATTATTGTGATATTTATGGTGTAGGCTTTTAATTTATCTGGGATTACTGTGGGGAAAAAGAAGAAAACATCAGATAATTACAGTTCTTTCTAGATCAATTTCATGCAATATCCTAAATCTAAGAAATCTTTTAAGATTTTATTTTTTAAATTATAATTTTTTCTTATGAATTGCTTAATGAGCTAAGTTTCAACTTGAAAACCCTCGGTTCGTTTCCCCCTTTATACTATTCCATTGATGATTCTTCCTTCAACATGGTTTTGACCATCAGATTTGGCGAGAAAACCTGTTGCCATGCCGTAATTTACATGCGTTTGTTTATGTTGCGTTAATTTTATCGGGGAACTTTTATTATGTAGGTTGAATTTTTTAATTGTCTCATGTTTCTCTTTCTCATCCCTCCATCCCATCCAGCTAAACAAAGCGAAAAGTTTGGGTATTCCCAAGTTCTACACCATGGTTACGGGTTGCTCAATTTATTTTTATAATATTCAACGTTCTTTTGATTTCTCTTGTTCTGCATTTTGACAAGCTATTGATTGCTTTGGTGGACGCAGGTGACAGGGCTGCTGATCTGCATACCTCGGCAGATAAGGTATGCAATGAACTCATCCTTACATTATTGAGTTTTTCTCCTTCAATCTATACAGCACAGTTAGATTAGTAATGTCTTTTATTGGTACATTTTTTTGAATATATTGTCAGCCACTTTCGCCAAAAGATGTAAGGATTGTTTCTGCGAATCCTTCTCCGGACACAGCCATGGCTAGGGCTCCAGAAAACACTAAAGATCAGCCTTCAACCTCAGGAATAAGTGGGGCACTTAGCACTATGTATCCTTTCAATGCTTATACTCTGCAGGACCAGGGCATTTACTATGGAGGTTTGTTCCTAATTTACTGCTAATCTCGTTGCTTTATAATGGCAATATGGATTCTTTATGCAAAAACACACCCATCATTAAACAGTGACCAGAGAATCATTCTCATTTTGCTTATGTGATTACCATTTTATTCTCTTCTGTGATTTTTACCTGGACTAATTTATAGGACTAGTAGGCAAGTTATAAAATATGATTTCCACGTGAATTATATTGTCTTATCACTGGTAGTTTAAAGCTTCAAGATTAATCTGTGAATCATTGTAAAAGATGATTATGTGCCTGAACAGTGTAGTGTGTTATTACAGTTAGCAAATGTATTGTGAACTTGTAGTTTTAAAATGATAAGACCTGTTATGTTACATACCCTTTATCCATTTGATTGTGGTCAGTTTCAACTTTCTAATAAGTATCCTCTGTGATTTTTAAGAATGATTCTGGGAGAGTTGTAGCTAATGTATGCTTAGGGAGTGATCTTTGGAACTTTTGAAGTATCTATGATGGCAAATGAGCTCCAATACTCTATTTCTACTTTTAAATCAACTCATGGCAAGAAAGATTTTGAATGAAACTAGATATTGGGTCGTGCATTTTTTTTTTTTTTTTGGTCCAATTACAATCAGGTTGCTTTGCTCTATGATATCTGTTTCTGCTTCCTATGTTGTGTAATTTATATTACCTTTGCATTGTTCCAGGTTATGACAATGGCACTGGTAACTGGGATGAGCATTCTAACTATGTCAATGTCAATAACTTACATGTCATACCTCCGGTGGGTATAAATTGTTTTTCTTGTCTGTATTTTGAATTTGCTAGATAGAGCTCAACATACACTGACTATTGTATTGAACCTTATTTAGGCAATGTACAATGATAATCCACCACTCTTCTTTCCTACTGGCTATGGCTTTGATTCCCAGATGGCATATGGGCAGTTTTCTCCTCTTCCTAGCCCTCTATCTCCAATAATGTTCGATGGTCAGTTGTACTCTCCACACCATATGCCTGTGTCGTCACCTTACTATCCACCTTCAGTTTCTCCCGGTCTGCCACATGTTACTTCAGCATTTCCCGTTTCTCAGTCTGAACTAATGCCATCAGAAATTAGTGGCCATGAAAATCCTATGGACAATGCACCTTTTGGGCCAGGATCTGGATTCTACGTGCCTTTTGGAGGTTTTGGTGGAGGGGATATTTCTGGAAGTAGTGATGTTGGTCTCTACAAGTTTCCGGGTGACTTTGGATCTAGTGAGTCACCGACAAACCATTCAGTTCCCTTAGACGCAGGCAAGTTCATGTCTCCATTGGAAGCTGGGACTGTATATCCCCAATCAACTGGCATACTTGGTTCATACGAGCAAAATGTTGCACAGGTGGGTTATATATATGCACATTCAACAAATAGACACTTCAATATGCGCAGAGGAAGAAATTATATTGGATTTTAATTGTCATAGTAACTGCTGTATTGCTTGCATTGAGTTACTCCAAATGAATTTTGACCAACTTTTTTGATGAATCGATAGTATCTTACAGCTATCATGAATACCGGAATAAAGAATTTTCAGGTCAATTTGAGTAGATTAGATGCCCAAAGAAGATGCTTTTTGTATCAAGGCACAAGGGATGATTTAATAAATGTCATTGGCACGCTTTCTGCTTTTATCTTTCTATAACTTCACATGCTTCCTTCTGATTGGCATGATGATTCTTCAGTTTGTTTTCTGGCAATTTTATCACTAAAGTTTCAGAAATCTTAGTCAATATTGATATTTCTTGCTTATTGATTAATATAGATGGGAAACGCTTAGTTATTTCATGATTTGTAAAACAATATTTTGTAAAATTAAAAGAACATATCCTTTTGTCCTCCTCCTCCTTCAATAAGTTTCTTTGATTTTCAGTGAAAATGTCACGATGGCTGCTTGGATATGTTGACTAGTGGATATCTAATGAGTGCGAAACCAGTTAATCCAATTAGATTCATTGAAACATGCAGGTCTTGATATTTAATCACTTTCTAATGTTTCAATTGCAGACATCATTTCAAGGTTATGGATTTCCATCGAACTCCTCAGCTAGACATTATCCGCATGCTGGCTCTTACCTGCGCGGGTTGACTCCTACTAGGAACCAGTTCTCTACTGGTAAAGGTGGAAGACGTGAAAAGGATCGAGACACTGTCAATGTTACTCACGACACACTTGGTATCTCAAGTGATCGAAATCGAGGGCCAAGGTTTTCAAAGGCAATGAGCAAAATTTTACCTGGAGAGGGCACGTCTGTTCATAAAGATGTTGAATCTACTTCTGGTTTTGATTTTAGTCAGTTCAATGCCCCTGATTTCACCACAGACTATAAAAATGCAAAATTTTTTGTCATCAAGTCTTTCAGTGAAGACAATATTCACAGAAGTATTAAATACAATGTTTGGGCCAGCACATCACTTGGAAACAGAAAACTTGATGCTGCCTATCGTGGAGCAGAGGAAATCAATGGAATTTGTCCAGTGTTCCTCTTTTTCTCAGTAAGTTTCCAGAATTTCCTAACCGACAAAGTGTGTGGTTGAAGTTCCACTTGCTTGCAATTAAATTAACTTGGAAGGGAAATTAGTGATGGCATGCTTCGCACTAATAATTGTAGTTGTAGACGTCTGCTGAGTAAGCATAAATCCAGCAGGGATTTTAACTTTTGGTCTGCATGATTGCCACATTTATAGCTTATTGATGAATGTGAGTTGTGACTTTCTTATATCCCTACTGGGTATATTTTATACATTATAAAAATACTACCTTTTGAGCTAGCGATCTCAGCTGGCATTTGCCCTCCATCTTTGTTTCATTTTTTTATTTTTTTTTATTTTTGGAAATTCTCTATTTCATTTTGGTACTTCTACATGTGCTAAATCTAGGTCTTGACTGCTTTCGGGCCAGTTCTGTCGCATTTGACCCATTATTTGCGCCCTTATATCTTGTTCTGGGTAAAATGCCATACTTTTGTTTGCTTGATCTACCTCTCCATGTCCCGAATTGTATAGTTTTCTGAAATTGGTGTGGGTCTCACATTTTATCTACTATCAAGCTAACCCTGAGGGGTTGCTCAATTGGTCTGGTCTTGAGTTTGCTCCCCAATGGTTACCAGTTTGAGTCCTCTCAGGGTCACTGAGGTGAGTACCGGACTGTAAGCTTCATGCCCTGTGGGATTAGTCGAGGTGCGTGCAAGTTGACCTAGACATCCACGGTTATCCAAAAAAAAATAAAAAATAAAAAAAAATCTACTATCAAGCTATTAGACTTATTTGTTTTTACTAGTAAAACATATAATTCAGTCATTGATCTTGTATGCACTAAAGCAGTTTTCTATTGGAGCTTGCATACAGGTACTTCTTGCTATTGTTTTTTGCTCATTTGACTCTTGTTAAATCTGGGGGATGTAACAATCTGCAGGTTAATGCTAGTGGACAATTTTGTGGGGTAGCCGAGATGGTTGGACGTGTTGATTTTGAAAATGATGCCAAGTACTGGCAACAAGATAGATGGAATGGGCAATTTCCTGTTAAATGGCATATCATTAAGGATGTACCGAACAGTAGCTTCTGCCACATACTTCTTGAAAATAATGAGAACAAACCTGTTACTCACAGCCGAGATTCTCAAGAGGTATCAGTGCTTTCAGAATATTTTATTTCTACAAATCTTCTTCTTTGAAAGTGATGTGAATTCAATTTAAACAGTGGTTTCTGTTCAAATTCCTTAATATCGTTAGCATTATCTTTTGATTGCTGATTGCATTTCAGTGACTATATGAATACATCTTTGTGGGCATTAATTGTCACACTTCATCGTGGTTCAAGTCACTCATTCTGTTTTCATTTATAATTCTAATTTCATTTTTAAAGGATTAGAAATTGAATCACATCTATTCTGTGTAAAAGTTGGCACTTCTTGTAGACGATAGTCAGAACAGATGATAAAGACAGGGATAAGTTACCAAAAGAAGATGATGGAAATTCTTCCATGACTCGAATGCGACTAAATATACTATACTAGTTTTCCTAGGACTCGTAGGAACTGATATGAGACCTTCATTTACCGCACAACGAACACTATTTGTTTATTGAATTGCTCTGTTTTACCGTTGTAGTTTGAATGATCATCTTTCACTTTTCTTCCCAAACAACTATGGTTCTCCCTATCTTAGTCAACCCCTTATTGTTCTGCTTTGTCCTCGTGGTGTTTCTTAGTTACAAAAACAGGCCCTTTGGTAGTAATTTTTGTCCCCTTTTCTGAGTGCTTCACCTTATCTCCCCTCTCATACATTCAATATTAGTATCCTAAACCTTTATCTGGAAAAAAGGGAAAAATAAAAATTCTGTACCTTGTTGCAACTTAATTCACCTTTGATTATGATCTTTAGCCACTTATAGTTGGATAATTTGTGATGGAGATCAATACGGATATATTTTGAAGACTTGGCATAAAAATCTTAGATGTTACTTTTGTTTAGTTAATTGTAATTTTCTAGTTTAACTTAAATTAGGTTTTTTATGCCCTATGTATGGGGAGGGTTAATGCTTTGACATTGAGTACTATCTAAGAATTCTCTCTCCTCCCCACCCCCTGCACCTCCTTCTCTCTGCCTCCTTTTTTGTTCTCTTCCCTGCATTCTACTACAATATTTTAGTACTTGGTAATTGTGTCGTCTGTGTCCATCGTCAATTTGACAAAATAATATGCTTAGCCAAACTCCTAATTGGTCCCATCTTGACACGTTTGAAAGGTTTATTTGATGGTCGCACCTTCCCAACTTATATTCTGTTGATATTCATCTATTTCAGGTGAAACTGGAACAAGGAATTGAAATGTTAAAAATTTTTAAGAACCATAATGCTGAGACATCCCTTCTTGACGATTTTATCTACTATAATGAGCGAGAGAAATCCTTGCTGGAAAGGAAGGTCAAACAGCAATACATGTCAACTGGAAATGCAGCAGCTGTTGTCACTGCTTCTGATTCAATAAATGAACTGTCCAATAACCTGGCTGACACTCTTCATTTGGACAGTGGTAAAACTCTGCTGTAAACCTAAATTGAGCAGCCACTGGACTTGAGCTGGTAGAAAATTGTTACGATTTTGAGAAGTTGGGTAAAATTTGAAGTTGCTAACAGGGATCTTTGAGGTGGTATTTTCTTTCACCCCAGACCCCCTCTCTCTCTGAGTAGTTGATTGTACCTGGGATTGTTAGTGAACATCTGTGACAGTCCTAATACATCTTTTCCCCTCAATTGTTAGTTGTTTCTTCTACATGTAGGTGGCGATTAGGCATATAATTCAATTCAAGGAGGGTTGTGGATCCCGCTAGCTTAATGCTTTGCTGATTGTACTTTTGGTGTTCTTCTTTTTAGTTATAGTTCAAGACAATTATTTTGAACTGCTTTGCAGCATCCTGTAAAAGCACTAAAATGGGTGCCAATTAATTGGAGGAATGAAGCAAATGGAATACAGGCATATGCATTCTACTTTTTGCGGGTTGAAGTGGGATCTGGTTTCATATTTGCATGTTTTGTGAGAGCTTCCGTGTATTCTTTACTCATCTCATAATCACACTCTTCATCACAGGTTAACCTTGAGAAAGCATAACACGAAAGGTAGTTGAAAAGTTTGGGGTGCGGCATAGTTGGGTATGTCTACATGTGTGTGCTTGCCTGTATTACATCCAAACATGCAAATATGAAACCAGTTACACTTGAACAGGTCACTGATCTTTACAGACTTTTAGATATATGGTGTGCATTTTGGTGACTTGGCGGCAAATTATAGGTTCAATCCCAGTATATGTCAAGCCAGAGTTTCTTTTGTGCGTACTTTTATATTCTTGAACGCATACTAGCATTAGCATAAATTTTGTGTTGACTCAATTGTGTAGCATTTAACTAAACCTGATCCATTCGGCATATCTGTGTGTTCATGTAGCAGCTACATTTTTTACTTTTATATCTTCTTACAGCATCAACATGTTCCAACCGTGAAGTTACATTATCACCGTGTTCCAAGGGCAGAAGTGGACTTCAGTGGTGGCACGCAGAGGGTTGGAAGCATGTTTGTTGAAGCGTAAAAAGTTTACTTATGAGTGAAACTTTATAAATAACTTTTTGTGTCTTCAAGGTTCTGTAGTGACTTTGGATTTTGGTTCTACACGTTGGAGATTATGCTAATTGTAAACCTTTTTCCATGTTTGGATATGATTAAAAGTTAACTTTTGAAAATAAGCTAAATAATTTTTTAAAAATAAGTATTATTGGTAAAAAAAAAAGGGAAAAATAAATACATAGTTCAATGAGGTTAGCTTATGAACAATTTTTTAACAAATTGAATGTGAAAATGTTACTGTATGTGGGTCCCATTTGAAGACATCCATCTATTTATTTTATTTTATTTTTCTGAAGAATTTGACGGATTACTCATCGAAATGTTGGGGTTTGGTTACCATAGGCTGTACTTCCCGGCAGTTTCACTGGAAAATCGACGGTCAAGTGGGACCACGCGCGAGGAATTGACTGTGGCGTAGACTGTGGGTCGTTGTCTCGCTAATTACCATGGACGGGCGTACGTCATTGGATGAAATTTTGGGCCCACTCAAGGCGCTTATACACGAATCGTATGTGTAAGTGACTACACATCAGGTCTTTCGCGTGCAGTAGGAAAATTTAACTAATTGGTCTCCAGTTTATTATCTGAGTACCAAGTGGATCCCTAATCTTTTANGCAGTTTCACTGGAAAATCGACGGTCAAGTGGGACCACGCGCGAGGAATTGACTGTGGCGTAGACTGTGGGTCGTTGTCTCGCTAATTACCATGGACGGGCGTACGTCATTGGATGAAATTTTGGGCCCACTCAAGGCGCTTATACACGAATCGTATGTGTAAGTGACTACACATCAGGTCTTTCGCGTGCAGTAGGAAAATTTAACTAATTGGTCTCCAGTTTATTATCTGAGTACCAAGTGGATCCCTAATCTTTTAAAAAATAAAGCAAATTAAATTCTAACCTTTCCATGTAATTTAATTGTATAATTGTCTCAACAACCCCACCAATTCAACGTTTTGAATCTAATTGTGTCTCGCTTTATACTGGTGCGTCCAAAAGGTCTCACGAAGGAGTCGAACCTTCCTTCGTAATATAAAAGTGATTTGCTCACATAAATGGGAGAGACGAAATCAAATCTCATATTTTAGCCAATTCATTTTCAGAAGGTAATCTTCCCTCTTGATTGTGCTTGTGCATTCGTATCTCTCATAAATGAGTCAATCGGATCCACCAAAGCAATTTTCTCTAGACATAATAGAATGGAGCTCTATTTGCCCTCTTTCGGGCGTTTGTATGATGATAGTATAATATAGCGGAGTGGTGTAGTTATGGTCATTTCAAGTTAGACTAGCAGCCCATATACGTGGTGTGTTAAGTTTCGGTGGATGGGGGATAAGTTCGTTTGCCATCCAAGTCAAGTTTAGTAGAGAGAGGTCACCCTCAAATATATTGATTTCGTTGAGTTGAATGTTAAGCTGAAAAGTTATCTGGTTTAGTTAGCTGGATGATGGATTAGTGAAGTGTCTTTTCAATAAATCATGGATGCTGGACTTTAGTCTAGTTTGGTACGAATTAAAATCAATAATTTAAACCAAAATTAAACAATCAATATTAATCACATCTTTCATGGGTCCCACAACTTTTCAACCATATATTTCAAAAGTTTCCATTACAATCTATTAAAAATCTAATTTTAATCCCCATTAAATACATTCTTTATACANATCATTTAAAAAAAATCTAATAATTAAAATAATACATATCATACATTAAAATTATACCATTGTTTGGTATTAATTTAAATCAGATTTTTAATCTATATCAAAATTAAACAATCAATATTAATCACATCTTTCATGGGTCCCACAACTTTTCAACCATATATTTCAAAAGTTTCCATTACAATCTATTAAAAATCTAATTTTAATCCCCATTAAATACATTCTTTATACAAAATGTCCTATCCTATGCCATTTTTCCGTGTCCAATTAAGGGTGGAAATTCCCCACTTAGTGGGGGCAATTGAGCGAGGAGGAAGACGTGACACTCCTTCTGACCCTGTTAGGTTCTCGTCTTTCCTCCTAAAAATCTCTTTCAAGGCTAGATATGGGGAGGGCCACTATCTGTCCCATTGTCATATCTATTGTAATAAAACGTAGGACTATAGTAAAAGTTGAAGGCTAATTTAGCTCTTGTTTGGTGTAGACTAAAATCATATTTTTAATTTCTTTTAAAAATTGATAAAAATTATGGTTAAAAAATTGTGAATTGATAAAATATATAATTAAAATGAATCGTTGATTTTCATTTGAAAATTTTAATAGATTTTAATCTATACCAAACACTGTAAAATGTTAAGAACAAAGTTTGGGACTGTAGTGCAATTTCTCTTATCAATAAATAAAAGGTAAGGAAAAAACAAAAGATGAAGACTAGAGCTCATCCATTTTTTCCTGTAGTCACACTTCACATTCATTGATTTCATTGCGCGCTCTCTCTCTCTCTCTC
>CAIGRL010018774.1:0-14408 GCA_903798325.1 Fraxinus xanthoxyloides | reverse complement strand
TTGTCCCGAGAAAAGGTGGAAGGTAGTCTAGTGAAGTAGACTACTGCCGCACGATGTCCCTTTTTGTGTTAAGAAGAAAGGTAACCCGTGAAACCAGGTCATGCAGTGTAGTGCGTACTAAATATAGGTTAACAAAATAAACTCGAACTGAAAAGCTAAACATGATACTTGAGATCACAATCCTTATCGCGAAATTATTTAGGAATTAATTGCTATAGGCCTACAATTATTGATGTGTCACGTGCATGTTTGGTAAGAATTGGATCATACTGGACACCACTAAAAAAGAAAAAAGAAATTAAACTCTTGTTTATTTGATCTTACAAATAAAGTATCACGTACCAAATATGCATTGATTGTATAAGATTATACTGAAATATGAAAAGATAATCGAGCTCACGAGATTATGCAAATATTAATTGTTAAGTACAAATGCATTGAATGGGATAATCAAGCTCACACGACTCTCGTTATATGACTCGAGGTCACGAGATTATGTAAGCATTAATTGTTAAGCACGGACATACCATATAGGATAATTGAGCTAACAAGACCATGAAAGTTACATTACATGACTCAAGATCAAGGCAGTAGAAGTTACGTTAATCACTAAGTACAAATATGCTGAGTAGGATAATTGACTCACGAGAATTACATTATCTCACTCGGATCACGAGATTATGTAAATAATATCCATTGATGAACATTTCACATATAACAAGGTTGTTTTTTAGCAGAACCACAATATGACTTACCAAATGCTTACGTTAGAGTTTGAATTTGGTAGGTAAGAATTAATTACGTGAGGTGAAATTGCAGAAATCCAGCATTGTTTTGCATTTAATTTTGTCATTATTTAACTAAACTCTACCAAACCTGGCGTTAGGTGTGTTTGTTGGTAACTAGGCAGTCTCCATGCGGCGGTATTGCTACTAAAATTTCACTTTTCTCCTTGCTTTTTGACTTAATTTGTTATGATTTTTTTTTTTAATATTAGACCCCAATCTTTCTTTAATTAATAAATAGTCCAAAAAAGTGTCTCAGTATAGTTAATTAAAAAATAAGTAATTGTGGTATTTTGTTATGCAATGATAATATTTTAAGGTATTTTTCTATATAAACCTAGTGAATAAATTTCGTGAATTTTCAATGAAAAATATTATTGTAAAATTTTTAAATTTATTTGTTAGTCAATTCGACATTATTATATGCATCAAATATGAAAAAAAAGAAATATTTTATTTTACATAATGCGTAGTCATGAAGTTGTTAGCCACGTTTCACAGAGATCGCGTGTTTATTTACTACTCGTTTATTTATTTAAACATTCGTAACGCATCGATTGACCTTTACATTTATTGTTTTCATTGATATGCCTCGTTTTTATCGTAGCGACGTTCACAATGGATTCATATTATGTATAAATTGACCTTTATGTTCATCGTTTCCATCACTATTAAACACTTCATAAATGTATTTACAAACTTGAGTAAAAAAAAATCTCATCGAATATTAGTAAACAAGGCAGTTGTGATTGCAAAGTACGACAGGATGGATGAAAATTTGTGTTACCTTGTTTGCGAATTTCCAGGTTTGTCATCCATTTCACAAAATGTACTTGTATTTTCCTGCGTGCAACTATTTCTTTGTGTGTATTATAAATTATATAAATATTTGATGAATTATTATTTGTAGGCATGACATTTGAGATCTATGTCAAAGTCGACCATCGAAACAGAAGGGATAACACATCCGGAACAGAAGGGATAACACATCCGGAACGCAAGAACAATTGATTTATATTTTATCTCAAAGGTACGATGCTATAAATTAATTAATTTTACGTTTTCTCTAGTTACTACTTTCTTCAAGATAATTGCTTTTTAAGGACAAATTTGATTTTTGCGATGATACCGAGTAATTAATAATATGCATTTAAATTCAATTCGACTAGAATTTTTTTTAAAAATAATTCCTCTCTCATTATATTCTTGAAAATTTGAGTAAAGAGAATTATAATGTTTTAAAAACTGACTTGACCATCGACCCCAAAAAAGAAAAAGTGTCAAAAGGTTAAATTGGGATCGATCCGGTGATTTTAAAAAAACTTAAAAAACATATATATATATATAAACCTAATCAGACCAATTTCTGGTCCCGATTCCCAATTTTCTCGGTTGAACCAGTAGGATCGGTCCGATTTTTAAACCACATTTGTATATAAAATAGCAAACCCTCCATTTCATATATATTTTAAAAAAAATTCAAATTAAACCCATGAGATGATCTAAATAATTAGCGAACTTTTATCTTTGAAATATTTAGTTTTTTTATCTATATTTTTTATTTTTATCAATTTTCCACTGTCTTTTTTATTTCACATGCTACAAATTTTTATTTTACTATAAATTTCATTATTGCTGGTATTGACATATAGAATGGGACTCTTATCTTTATTCTCNCAGACCAATTTCTGGTCCCGATTCCCAATTTTCTCGGTTGAACCAGTAGGATCGGTCCGATTTTTAAACCACATTTGTATATAAAATAGCAAACCCTCCATTTCATATATATTTTAAAAAAAATTCAAATTAAACCCATGAGATGATCTAAATAATTAGCGAACTTTTATCTTTGAAATATTTAGTTTTTTTATCTATATTTTTTATTTTTATCAATTTTCCACTGTCTTTTTTATTTCACATGCTACAAATTTTTATTTTACTATAAATTTCATTATTGCTGGTATTGACATATAGAATGGGACTCTTATCTTTATTCTCAGCCGATTAATCCGTTCTTTAAAAGATCTATCAGACTATGGAGTGAATGATTTGAGCAATGAATATTCGATTATTTCTTCGTATTTGACTTGTGGATTAAAAAAATTTGGGGTTTTAGTTTTTTTCTTTTTTATGTTTAAAAAATTTCTTCATTTTCATTAATAATTTGTTATTTACATTGATGTCAAATATTTGCTCAATTTCACAAAAGTATTAGTGTGAAATATAATTAGAAAGAAATTATAATGAAAAATGAAGAAACTCTTTTTAGTGAAAAAAAAAGGTAAAATTGCAACATTTGACCTGACTTAGTACCCTTGTAGCTACTTGGTATTTGATTTATTTTTTATTGATGTCATAACAAATGTTTCAATTTTTGTAACATCAATCTCTATTTTCAGATAGTACACGGTTAGAAAATCCAAACTCACATCGATTTTCCTTGATGGGACCTGAAAACGTATTGGACCTATGTGTTTTGTATAAAAGGAAAAAAAAATTCTATTTTCTGACAACTGAATTTCATATTTATTGAAAATATAATTATACTTTACTTTTGCTCAAAGTAAAAAAAAAATAATATAAACAAAAAACCAAGAAAGAGACGAAAGAAGAAGCTCACTTGCTAATGTCCCTAACTCAATTGTCGGAGATGATTCTTCCCTTTCTTGCTTGCTGTTGACGGTGACTCCTCATTTGTTTAGATTGAGTCTCGAGGAGTACCCTTGTCTAGTGCGGAATCTGAGTTCATAATTTTTATAGTCTTGACTTAAAAAATGTTTTTCATAAAGAACAGTGTAGAAAAGTTGGGTGGATTATCATATATATCAATTTCTAGCACCTTCAAACACCTCAATATCATGAATGCTCAAGTTCTTCTTTGTTAACCTCTAGCAATAACATGACATTGTCTTCAAACACCTAAGGATCATTGACATTACATACATAGACATCATGGAAAAGGTCTTAATTACTAATGGCTAACAGAGTGGAGGGATAACAAAAGATTATCAGACAAGATGAGGTGGCCACAGGTTGCAAAGGTGACTTGTTGTGTGCAAGAGGATGATGTTGAAGCCGATAAAGAGTTCAAGACCTTCAAGGAGAATCAATTTCACTCTTACATTTGGCCGTGGTTTGAGAAAAAGTAGTCCAGTGAAGAAAGAGTTGGAGTTACTTCATAAAAGATTAATACTATACACGTGAAATTCATGTTTTGGGTGTGCCTATACAAATTTTGAACTCAGATTCGCATTAGACAAAGGTGCTCCTTGTGGTTCAATCCCAACAAACGGGGAGCCGTCAGTGGGAGGTAAGGGTGGGTAAAGTTGTTGTCGACAACTAGAGTGGGGACAACTAGATTGAAGCTTAAGTGAGACTTTTTTTATTTTCCCTCTTTTTTGTTCATGTTATTTTTTTTTAAAACTAAAATTAAGACTATAACTATCTCTTTTGTAAAAAAAATAATTTATTTTCCATTAGTCTAATAAACAGAAGCCATCCACTAGAGACCATCGATGATACAAAATTCTATCCAAGACTGTAAACAACTCTACTAAAAAAATGTATTTTTAAGGATCAAACTGCCATAAAAGTCATAACTTAGAGAGCAATGAAAAACCTTAAAAATGTTAAATCTAGAAATATTTTCATAAAGGGCAAACACTGAAAAGTCAAATCTTAAAGAAGAGAGGAAAATGGAAAAATAAAATACAAATCCGCTCTTGGAACAGCCCACTGGAAAGCCAACAATGGCCCGTGGTTTTCATTTCCTCTCCCTCTTTAAAACCAACTGTAAATGTAACCCCTTTCTCATGTCCCTCATATACTCACCCACCCACCCCGGCTACCCTCGACCCACCAAATCATCCTCATCTTCATCGATGATCCATCATGCATAAACTGCACAGCGGATATGCAAACTTTCACATCTCAATCAATCTTTTAACCTTCTACAGAAATTTTTAAGTACATGTAGTAGTTCTGTATAGGGTTAGCACCTATTTATATATATAAAGCTGTTTCCTGGACAGCCCAACATTCTTTTCTCTTCTTTTCTCGGTTTTTTATATCATTTTCTTCAAGTTCTTGAAAAACCCATATCAAATTTTATATATTTGTGTATTTTTTTGGATGCAAATGGGGATTGAGCAAAACGGGTCTGGTGGGAAAGTGAAGGGGAAAAATGAATCAAAGAGGAACAAGCGGCGGCAGAAGAAATTATCGCCGGTTCAGAAGATGTATGAAACCTGCCAAGAAATTTTTGCCTATTGTGAACCCGGTGTTGTTCCGGCACCTGAAAAAATCGAAAAACTTGCGGCTTGTTTGGGTATGAATTAATCTTTTCCCTATTGTAGTTCTCAATGTTGTTGTGTTTCTCAATCATTGAATCTTTTTTTACCAGTGTCTTTGTCTTTGCGATGCATTTTTTGCCTCGAAAGGAAGATTATTCTAATGTTCTTGCCTTTTTTTTGTACAAAAATATCTGCATATTTCTTTGGTTCAATGCTGGAGAAGTGTGGAATTTTACAGCAATAATTTCTCTGGCATTGATAGAATTTCTGTTAAATTTTTGTGGTGTCTGAATTTTTCGATAATTGGTTTGATTGATTGGTTTTAATGCATTAAATGGCTTCATGTTTTTATAATAAAAATGCTGGTAATGCTGTCACATTTAGAAAATGCTTCATGCACGACGATTATGATGAAGGGTCTCGGAGGAATTCGTCTTTCCCTTTGCAAGCGATATCGACCCTAATGACAGATTTTGATTAATACTAGAAAAGTATGAATGCCACATTTTTCAAGCGTATCAATGTTACCTTTTATTTAAAGCTTATTTTAATATAAAATCAAATTTCTTATTCATTTCTATTTGGTTTCTGGCATTTAATTCTCAACGTGGGTCGTCTCATTTCAAAGATTATAGTTTTGGGTTACGTGACTCGATAAGATTAGACTAGATTTCAGCTTTCCTCTTCTTCCTCTTATGTTCAATACAAGTCCACGTATCATACAAGCAATAAATGTCTCCTTGTTCATGGCTAACATGGATTTTAAACCGAACAAATTCCTGTGTGCATACAGATTTGCGAACTGCTATGTTATTTCAATTTCGAGTCCTACTACAAGCTAAATAAACTTAGTTCTTTCAGATAAGATGACTAACGCAGACGTCGGCCTGAAGCCAAATATGCCATTTTTCGACGACAAAAGAGCTCCCGTGATAACCTATATGCACCTTCATGAGTGTGAAAAATTCTCGGTAAGTATGCTTTACATCCCCAAACCCCATACACTGTAAACCTGCCTCATGCCCCCACCCCCGTAAAAGTAAAATACCATTTACTGTGCTGATTGGTAACTATTGCAGATTGGGATTTTTTGCTTGCCACCTTCGAGTGTCATTCCTCTTCATAACCATCCAGGAATGACGGTTTTCAGCAAGCTCCTCTTCGGGACCATGCATATCAAGTCGTATGACTGGGCGAATGAGGTGGATAAGAACACTGATGGCACAACTGTGGAAACTAATCCTCCAAAGAGTACGTTCTTTGAAACTATATACTGGCCTTTTTAGGACATTTTGTTAACTCTTTGCTAATTTTGTTTTGAACCTTCTTGTCATTTTATTGGCTCGTGTCGAAAGTTATCTTAAAGAAATTTCGCTTCTCGCTTCTTCATAAAAGGTAGCTTTCATTCAAAACAAAGAAGGAAATTGCAAATCCTCAAAGTCTTCTCGTCTTTGGGGTACATAGCATGTTGCGCCGTGCTTGTCCACCTTTTATAACTTTATCTTAGCTAGACTGAGGTCATTTATTGCTGTTAGTATTGCGTCAATAATTTTCTATTTCCTAATGCAGGTCATCCTGATGGTTTGCGCCTGGCAAAGCTTAAGGTCAACTCGGAGTTCACGGCTCCTTGTGGAACTTCCATTCTCTATCCAGCTGACGGTGGCAACATGCACTGCTTCACAGCAAAGACGGCATGCGCTGTACTGGACGTGCTTGGCCCTCCGTATAATGATCCTGAGGGTCGTCATTGCCAGTACTACTTTGATTTCCCATTTGCGGAATTTTCAGGTATAGCACTGCTAATTTGGTACCCTTTATGCTCGTGCCTTTGCCGGCGTTTTCAATTGTACTTAAGACACCCAGTGTACGGTTAGCACATAGCGTCAGACCGTTTAGTAGATCTTAGTTTCTTCTGGTTTTTAAGATGAGTATATGATTGCTTTCTAAGATCCTAAAATGATTCTCTATAGTGTGACAAAATAAGGATTTCAGCACCTTTTTGGAAGAGAAAAAATCATGGATGTAAGATTTTTAAGGTCCATGCTTTTAGACATTGTTGTCCAATTTTGGGAAATTGGCATTGCATTTTAAGTGCGTTCCTTGGAGGTTTAGATTCAAGAAATATACAAGTTTCTGCAAAGCATGTGGAATATGTTTCTTACTCATTTTGTTAATTTTCACGTTGAAATTCAGTCGATGATCTGTCCGTGGACAAGGATAAGAAGGCTCAGCATGCATGGCTTAAGGAGAGAGAGAAACCCGAGGACTTAGACGTAGTTGGAGTATCGTACAACGGACCTAAGCTATCGAAAAAGTGATAGCCAGCAACAGCATTTGCAGTGGAGAACCCATTATATTTCCCTCCTCAATCGCAGGATTGTACATACTCAGGCTGTTTTAAGAAAACTAGTTTCTATATTCACAGGACCTTAGTTTGGAAGTGAGTTTAAGATGGAAATCTGAATAATATTTCTTTATGTATATTTCAAATCTTGCTATTACATATTACCGTACTAGTTCGGTGTAATGACTTTGTGCCTCCTGGTCTAATTTAAACTTTCCTATACATATGCAAACTAATGCAGGGGGAGTGAAGCAAGCCGTTTGTGTGGGAACCAGTGTAGTTGAAGTATGGAAATTTGCTGGTTTAGGGTATTCTTTATTATGACCATAAAAGTATCATAACTAAATTATGCCCCTGTTTGGCCTCCATTAAAATTACATCCAGTCCACACGACCCAACAAATCCTAATTCATTTGCCACTCTGGCATCATTTCACACTATCTCCTGCTGCTACTTCGTTTCGCGCCTGGAATTTTCCTCCTAAGCACTTTCGTAGGCGACGGGCGCATCAGCGGCGCGTGAACGGTGTCAAACACAGCGTCGTCGATTAGTGCCAATGTGAAGCAAACCTATCATTGCAGCATAGTTGCGATCTATTTTCTTTGCGACACGTTGATGAATCTTGGCTGTTGGTTTGAATTCCGGATGGTTCTTTTCTTTATGCCATTTCATTTGGCATTCTCGACGGTTTGCTTTAGGGTTTCATTCTGTTATCTCTCTGGGAGTGCATCTTTTTTTAGGGTTTTCTCTTGTTTTTGTTCACTTTGTAATTCCTTCTCAAATTCTCGATTTGAGAAAGAGATCTGTAATATTTTAACTTTTTTGTGATGATATTCTGAGTGAATATCTATTAGGAAGTTTTTGTGCTTCTAATTTGTTGTTACTAAGGTTCTAAGCGATTCTTTGTGATTTGTGTAGATCGATTGCTGTACATTGAGAGAGATTAGTGTTGTATATTATTTTTGTGATTTGGCTGAAGATTACTGTAACCTTTGTTGCCATTTTGGGTGTTATAGTGGAACCGAACATAATCCAACTTTTGGATGATCAACGGGGGATTTATGTGTTATAAGCAGTTGCCGAACTTCCGGGGCTTAGGCCAAATTATATCGATTGTGTTCCTTTAATTTCTGCAATTTATTTAAGAGAAGATTTTGGTATTTTTGTTTCTTGTTCTAATATTGTGTGATTCTGGCCTAACAAGTTTGGGGATTATTTTGATGGGAATGGAGGTTGTTGGTGTGTTAGATATGATGAGGTGATTGAGTGTGGTGCTAGAGAAATGGTAGTGCTAAGGATGATTGTGCAGGTGTTTGTCTTGGCGTTAGCTGCGAATTGGTCACAAATGGTAGCAGTGATGGTGTGATTGTGATTAATAAAACTGGTTAATTTGTGTGCAATTTGACCTTAAGAAAAAGAGACTGAGTTAATTTGTAATTGTAACTCACAATTTGATAAGTTGTGATTACTTAATTTGATAATTTGTGACTGTAATTGTAACATATAAAATTTATGATTCTGACATTCTGTAATTGAAAAGAGTACGTAACTGTGACAATAAATTATAATATTATGACCTTAATATATTTAATTAATAAAAATATTCAATTATCTATTTAATTATTAATTTGTAATTATAACATGATTTTTGAAATTGAAAAACATTTTTCTTAATTTTTAGATTGTATATTTTAAACATCTTGCCCTTGTTTGAGCCACATTATTTTTCTCATTCTCATTCTCTACTCATTTTTAAATACACATTCTTCAATAAAATAATATTTTATATCACATCAATAACTTTTTCTTAATTTTCATTTTTCAACCACATATTCCCTATCATATCAATGATAAAAATGTATTCTTACTCTCAAAATGTGCATCAAACAAGCTCCTTATATTTGTATTGTTCTCGTTTGTTTGGTTGTATGATTTTTCTATTAATATTAAAAAATAAATTATGACATGATTTCTCTATAATTAATCTTTAAACTACATTTTTTAAATTGGAAGTTGAAAAGCATGGATGAATGTAATTTCTATGGGAACATTAGATATATAAAGTGATTATAAAGTACAATTTCAAAATTAAGAAAGTAGGTTTATTATTTCAAAAATCAAGTCTTAATTAAATAATTAATAAAATATTTTATTAATTAAACATATTAAGGCTGCAGTCTTATACAATTTATGATTACAGTTAAGTATTGTCCAATTATAGACACCACAATTACAAATCATAAATTTTATATATCACAATTTATTTATCGATCACAACTTATTAAATTAATATGTCACGTATTACTTTTAGATCACAATTTTATAAGTCAAAACTTATTTCACAGTCATAAATTATCAAATTAATTAGTCACGGTTATTTCTCGATCACCAATTATTAAATTAATTGGTCAAGATTACAAATTTAGTCGTAATCTAACATTTTTTAGGTCACATTATTTATTGGTCACAATCAACCAAATAATTAATCACAAATACTCTTATTCCCACCCGATCTTTCCCGTTCCACAACATCGCTACCGCCACCAGCACCACAAACATCACCACCATCACACTAGCATCGCCCCTACCTGGACCACCACCTCACCCAAATCACTGCACAACCACTACAAAACACCACCTGCAAACATCACAAACTGCAAAATATCACCCGCAAACACCGCCAACTGCAACCGACCTAGTGGACTCGAGTTGTCATCACAAACATAACTAATGGCAGAATCATTGTTGTAGCGATGATATGCGCAAAGTGATGTCGCATTTGCACAATGGCATCGAGCGACGTCTATTCAATTTGTAGCGGCTCACTGCTCTCAAAGCAATTTGGGGAGGGGGTTGCGGAAAAGGGAAATGTATGTAAATGCAGACAGATAGATCCGACTATTTGGGGAGGGGATTGTGGAAAAGGGAAATATATGTAAATGCAGACAGATAGATCCAACTGGCATACTTATAAATAAAATAAGTGGAATTTTGCAAAATTTAAACTTCTTACTGTTGATATAAGTTGGATGGTTCTTCTTCCGTTTTTGTATATTATACGCTCCTTGCCTCACTATGATGAACCTTTGGACCCGTTTCCCTTGTGGCCTCCTGTCTGGTGGTACTCCGTTGTCCCTGGTTACGTATAGATCCGTACATGGAAATGTATATAGACTTTGAAAGGTAAGAAAACATGAATTTATTAAGAAGGTCTAAGAGCAAGAACTCTTGACTTATTTAATTACAAGTAGGATCCAGTGTGGATCTTCTGTCTTTAGAGGTTTAGCCTCTTGTAGGATACATTAAAGAAAACAAGAAAATTTTTCTCTAAAAATTTCTCCTCCTCCTCTTCTAGAGTCTTCATTTATAGCCGAGCCAGAGATTCTCTTTTCTCCTGATTGGGCAATCTGTTTTTACTTTCAAGAAAACAAAAGTAGATCACATGTGAATGTCTCTTGCTTTTTTTAAAGTTCTTTGTCCTCTTGCTTCTTTATTCGGGCTAAGTGCTCGAACTGTTGCTAGTGCTTGTACTGTGGCAAGATTCTTCTACCTTTTCTGTCTTATCACTTGTACACCATTGGCACGCGTGATAATTTCCCAAGCTGGACTTGAGGGCTTTGCACAGCTGTCCATGATAGTTTGCTGGTGCATTTGGCATGTTGTAGAACTTGCTTTCAAATTTGCAGAGTTTTCCAACATCCTCCGGGCTGATTTTTGTGCTTGTTTTGCTTGTAACCAAAATGAAATCAGAAAGATGATTCACCTTGATTTTTGATTCACAATTAAAAGCTTTTAACCCTGTCAAAATTCTTTGATAGGAAAGACTTCTCCAGTCTCCTAAAATTTTTTCATTAATTTCCACAATTTTTTCTTCAACCGGATTGTCAAGAGTAATTTGTGGCATTGTCTTTATTTGGATATGATGATATCTTTTTGTCAGAACTCCATTTTCGTCCCAAAATGGAATGGTACTATTGATTTTCAGAATCATTTGCAAATCTTGATCTTTAATAAAAAAGATTTTAAAGTCTTTGAGAGTCTTTAATAATTTGTCATCAAGAAGTTTGATTTCTTCAAAACTTTTGTTTAGGACAATCATTTTAATTAATCCGCAGTAAAAAGCTGTCTGAAACATGATTGGGTCAGCTCCTTCGAAGAATGTGATCTGTCCAAACTTTTTCTCATATGTTCCAAAGTAACGGTTTATTAGAGCAGATGCTCCAACAGTTCTTCCTCGAATTGGATGAACTCTTCTTTTGTAATTCCTGGAAAAAGTGGAACTTCCTGTTGTTGTGGTTTTTTCTCAACAAATTTAAATCTGTTGTGAATTGTAACTGGCTTGGATTCAATAGCATCTTTGTATGATACCATTCTAATCCTTTGGTTTTCATTGGGTAGTGGTCTGAAAAGGTTGTTTGGAAGCCTTGGACGAGCTCGAATGTCTTGTTGAGCATAATTTGGTCTCAAATTTATGACATTTAAATCAAAAAGCTGTTTATAAGGCATTGGGCTTATGCCTTTGGTTTCGTGAAATTTATGGAAAGCTTTTTGGGCTTCTGTATAGACCTTAAAACTTTGGTGTTTGTAAGGTTTTCCTTTTACAAGTGGTTCAACTTGTGACCAGTTTGAATAGAATCCTTTAAAAGGTCCTTCAAAAATTACGTAAGATTTTGTTCCTAGAACTGCCGTTCCAACACCAACAAGTGGTGGATTTTCTAAAATCCTTTCGTCATCTGACCAAAAGAGTTTTGTTTTTTCTTCAAGAGTACAAAGATTCTCTTGAAGTATTTTTGTTGGAATTTGAATTTCCTTTTGTTCTTTCAAACACTGAGGCATAAAATGCTCTCCTGTATTTATTTGAATTTCTGGTTTTCAACCATTTTCTCTTTATTTTTCGGATTTTGAATATCCTTATGTTCTTTCGAACACTCAGCTTGACTATGCTCTTTTTTATTTTCTCCAGTAGTCTTGCTACCTTCTATTTTTGAATTTTCATTCAAAACTGTATTTTTATCTCCAGTAGTCTTGCTACTTTTGATTTCTTCTATTTTGGGTGATGTGGAGTTATCATCCTCCCCCTGTAAAATAGAAGTTGATGCTTGTTTTTGTCTGAGAAGTCTAGCTAACTTCTTTTTCAACAACTGTACTTCCTGTTGTTTTGTAGAGATTTCAATTTCTTTCATTTCCATCTGTATTTCCAAATCTTCAATTTGGTCTTCAATTTCTGTAATTTTTACCTGCAAAGAGCAAATTCTTTAGTTAACGAATCAGCTAAAGAATTATTCTTTCATTTTATGATCTCAATATTAAAATCATAATGGCTAAACCACACCTGCCATCTGATTAATCTTCCTTGGTTGTAGTCTGGATGTACCTGATTTTTCATAAATGATTTAGAAGTACTGGAATCAGTTCTAACAAGAAATTTATTAGAAATTATGTATAATCGAAATTTAGTAATAGCCTTTTTCATGGCCAAAATTTCTTTTTCATTTATGTGATAGTTCTTTTCAGCTCCTGAGAAGGTTCCCGAAGCATAACTACACAATTTTTCTTTTTGATCTTCTTGATCAAAAGTTTTTAAAACTGCTCCCCAAAATTCTTGAGATGCATCAGTTTCAATTATCATTTTATCATTAATTTTGGGATGATATAATGACGGTAAATTCTTTACTTTAGATTTTATTTTTTGAATATAGAGGGTATCCTCTTTTGTCCAAATCCATTTAAAATCTTTTTTGAGTTTCTTTTGGGGTGGAGCTCTCATTTTTGCAAGATCTTTAATAAAAGATTCAGCATAAGTGAGACATCCTAAAAATCTCATCAATTTTTTTTGGTCCAAAATTTCACTTGGAAATTCTTGTAAATGAACTAGGATATGTGGCTTGAGTTGTTTATAACCATAAGCTATATCCAATCCAAGATATCCAATTTTTCCTTTAAAGAGTTCTGCTTTCTTTCTGGAAAGCACAATTCCTGTTTTTCCTGCTTCCTGTAAAACATTTGTCACATGTATTTCATGATTACTTTCAGTATCAGAAAATACTAAAATATCATCAATATATACGCAACAATATTTATTATGAATTCTAAAAATATTGTCCATATGTCTTTAAAAAATACCTGGGGCTTGTTTTAAGCCAAAAGGCACTACTTTCCATTGATAGTGTCCTTGAGGACAACTAAAAGCTGTGAGGTGTCTAGACTCTTGAGTAAGTATGACTTGCCAAAATCCAGATTTACAATCAAATGAAGAAAAAAGTTTCTTTCCTTTGATTAATTGTAAAAGACTTTGCATATTTGGAATTAAATATCCGTCGGTCTTAGTTATTTTGTTAAGCTGAGAATAATCAACAACCATTCTAGCTTTACCTCGTCTTTTTCTGCTTCTTTTCTTACCATGAAAGTTGGCGAAGAGAATTGTGATTTACTTGGCTCAATAACTTGTAACTCAAGTAATTCTTTAATTTGTACAAAAAATTCTTCTCTATCTTTAGGGCCATAAGCCATTGCTTTACCTCTAACAATAGTAGTTTTGAATTCTTCAAGTAATTCAATTGTTGCTGTCATATTTCCTTTATTCTTTTTGGGATCTAAAAGATTTTCTGAACAACAATCCTCAAGAAGTTTTAGAATTTCTTCCCTTGCAAAATTTATTTTAAAACTTGTTTGTTCCTCAGATGTTATTAAAACATTCCTATTTTGAGAAATATTTTCTCCCTGAAGAGTTTTGAAAGTTTTTCTTTCTTTATCAATTTTCATTAAAATAAGAAATTTTTCTTGAAAAATATTCATTGCAACTGCTTTTCTTTATTTTGGAATCCATAACTTTTTTTTCACTAAAAGTAAAACTTATAGATTCAATTTCTTCAATGAAAGGATGGTATAACTGACAAAAGTTATTTCCAATCATAAAATCTATACCAGTTTCAAACTGATATACCGTAGGTATTTTAAAATAAAAAGTTTTCCATTGTGATTTATGGT
>CAIGRL010018723.1:0-15728 GCA_903798325.1 Fraxinus xanthoxyloides | reverse complement strand
TGGCACATGTTGAACATGCACATTTTTACCAACTGAATATCTAGGCTATCAATTTAACAGGTAATATTCTTCATCGAAGATTAAGAGGCCTGAGACTTCCACCAGATAGTTCGTTTCTATCTCTTTTTTAACTATAGTGATGAATTCAGAATCTCATAAGAAGCCTACTTCTTGTTGCCATCCCCAAAGCTTTTTAGCATAGCCTTGAAAAAGAATTAAGCAGTAAAGCTAGAACTTATATTGCCACAATCCTTGATTAAGGCTCGAGTCAATATCACCTTAGCTTTTTATAATAGCCTTGCAAGAAAATCAGGCAGTAGAGCAAGTGAACTATTTTGGCTTCAAACCGTAATAGTTACAGCAGTACTTGGAATGATACGAAAAAGAATTCCAAGGAAATAGATGAAGCAACAGATCTTCAAAAGAGTTAACTGAATTGCAAAAAAACAAAAAAAAAAGAGCTCTGTAAGAATCTGTATTCAATTAATATTCCTTGTGTTCTCATTAAGTGAGAGACTTCATAAATTTACTGAGCTCTCATAAACTCTTAAGTTCTTCCTCTCTTTCTTCCTTTTCTTTCAACGTTTTCTCACTTCCCCCTTCTACTTCTTTTAATATCTTATCACCAGTTTCCTAGCTTTTTCCTCGTTTATATTAAAAATAACCCCAAACAAAATAAAGTGTAGAATGCAAAAGTTGTGTGCGCAATCCATACACTAATTATTCAGTTGAACTGCCACCCTTACAAGCATTCATATATATGTTAATGTAATCGACGATATTATAACAATGGGAAACATAGAACATGAAAGCGCACCAGTGCGAGCACAGCCTGTAGGATTTAATGGAGCAGTGTAGTTTGCATGTTCACAAGCATTTAGACCAAACCGCTCATTAGAAACCAAACGTTTTTTGGATACGGGCATATGTCTCCTACAGTAGGATAGTAGCCGAATGCACTGATCCTCCTCATCCTCGTCAAAATGAATCATATGAGGTCTATCCTCATACACAGGCTATACAAAACAGAAAGCAGAAGAATATGTAAGAAAAAAAACATACATTAGCAGTTATTAACTAACAAAAGAAAAATATAACCGTACAGATATAGCAAATGCTCATATAGAATGGAATTATTCACCCAGACATGTTTTTCAGTGAATATAAGAGAACTTGATACCTCAAGGCAAAAGCCAGCAGCACGTGCACAAAGAGGATGATAAGCTACATAACATTTATTATTTGAGCACTGCAAAATGGCAATGATGAATGATATCGGCAACAAACAACAATAACAAAAATAAAAAGGTAAGTTTACATCGAAAAATCAAGTGATATATTGTATGCATGTGGGTGCGAAAAGCAAACTATGTATAACATTGCTCCATATCAAATTACCAAACTAATTGCCCCCATTATCTCTTGCCCAGAGCCATATTTGTCAACCTAAAATGAAAATGTACAGCATAATGAAAGAAAGGAAGTTCTTATTATTCGGTAAAGATTGAGAAGAGGAATTAAACTAACAGATTAATGTTGCCTCAACAAAAAAAGCTCTATTTGTGGAAGAAATGCTAGGTCAAATCCAAAAAATCAACATTTCCAGTAAATGAAGGACTCAACACAAGCATGTGTGTGATCACAATGATTCGTTGAATAAATGATAGGTCAAAAGCAACATTTCCAAAAGTGTCAAACACTATAAACTCTTTTCCACCATCATATAATAATTAAAAAAAAAACAAATACCAATTCACCTTCTCCATCACACATCTTCCACTCTCACCCAACCATCAGCCCCTGCATTGGTGCTGCCATCATGCCCGACCACTTCTGTCGCCACCATGTCCACCAGATTCAACCTCATAGATTTTTATTTTGGAAAGGAATTCATCAAATTACTTGCAATTTTCATATCTATTATCGAAAATTTGCCTCTTGTACTAGTTTCTAATCCCAAACAGCAAAAACTATTGATCTTCACAGGAATATCCGGTATGTTGAGATTTCTTTAACAGGAACAGGTCTAATGCTTGAAGAACCATGATGTGATAAAGAAGTGGTAACTTCATTTCTATGTTCTTTTCTAGCTGCGGATGATTTTAATCGGCTATGACAGAAAACGTGCTTTATTCATTACTTTCCATTACACAGGTTCAATTTGGGAATTGAGCTAATCTATCGAATGAATTTCACTCGGATGTTTTCATTGTTAGTGTTGCACAATTGCCAGTAGGTGGCTTCCTTGGTTGCGTGCCACAAAGCTTGGTTCAATGGTTATTGAATGTAAGACAACTCAGTAAGCCTGTTATATTTGATCGTACGTGTATCCGATTTTAAATTTTGCATCCGCAGGTGCTCATAAGGGAGCAGATGTCAATCCGTCTCTAGAGCAAGAAGTCTTATTCGTAAATATTCTTATTGCAAATTTAGGACAAGTCGCTACCAGACAGGCTCCATTATGCGAATGGGAGGCTCCATTATGCGAATGGGAAAGGAGGGATGGGATTAAGGTTAGTGGAGGGTTGGAGCGATAGAGGCAGATGGTGAGGATGAGGGAGTTTGGGGAAGATGAAATTTTTCTGCTCCTTTTCTTTGTTTTCTATTTAGATTTTTCCATTTCTGTAGAGTAAAAAGGGTAGAATTGTATCTTCAAGTCAACTGCACAGTTCCATCCAATAAGACCTAAGTTGCTACACAGATATTAGGTTGGGATGCAAGTGCCAAAAAAAAAAAGAATGAGGATACAGGTGAATAGGGTACGGACCAATGCATCTATTCTCCCATAAAATAATATATTGTAGTCTGGAAGAAAGGAAGTATCATTTTCTGTCAAAACTTTAAGCACAGATGTGATCATTAATATATGAAGAATCTGTTGTGCAATAATTCAAAAGATGTGAAATAAGAATGAATAAGCAGACAACAAATGAACAGAAAGAGAGAGAAATGGAAAACCCAACCTGAATACATGCTCCACGAGCAACGCGACAGACAGTGCATAACAGCTTCCAGCGGTTCTTTATAATCCAAGAGAGAAAAAGAAACAATCACAATATCTCCAATTTGCATGTTGATGCATCTTTTCCAGTTGAATTAATCTTAGTTATACTATATAAATAAGTTATCCCTGTTTAATAGCAAGGTATATACAGTAACAATTCAAGTGATGCTTAAGGTGCACCTTCAGAAGGCATAAACAAAATAACTTGCAAACAGAAGGCCTTTAAAAAGAATGATAAAACAAAATAATATTAAAGAGATGATACCTTATTTATTCTACTTATTCCATCGATAGGCTCCATTTTCTTAATATCAGATAAGCAAGTTTCTGTAATAAAACTAATTGAGTAAACAAATCAGAATAATTTATTGGAAATAAAATTACAAACTCAGAAGAAAACCTGGTATCCATATGGCACAAGCGAGATGAGCCCAACGGCCATCAGTAGTACGCTTCATAGCACCTCCTAAAAGATTATACAAGCTATCAAATATGGTTTTTGATGATCATATACAGTTAATACCTCAAATATACATTCAAAGGAAGGTATAGGTACCAGCAAGTGGGCACAAGCAGCATTGAAGGTTGTCAGAAGCCCCTAGACGACATAAGTTGCATAACCAAAGAACACCGCCATTAGGCTCCGGTTCCCCATAGCATTTTGCATGAACCTGAAAACAAGTTCAGTGTACCACGAAAAAACAAAAAAATGAAAAGGAGAGGACAGAAAGAACAATTATATTATGAAACCTCAAAGAAAAGTGAAAAAACACCAGGACAGGGGATAATCAAAATAAAACTGCAGCCCTGAATATATCTATATTTTACAGCCTTGAGATTCCATGGTAAGTCTTTCCAACTTGAATTTTAGACAATGCTGCTCAAACATCGACTAGTTATTTGACCAAAATATCTGATATTAAAAAATGTGAATATTAGTATGATTAGATACACCAATTGTTTTTAGATGTCTATTATTGCATTATTGAGCTTTCTGTAACTATAAACAAGATGTCATACTGACAATCAGTTTAACAAACTGATATGATTAATATGTCACAAGACCATAGTACCACCATAGAGTAGGCTTTAGTTTCACAGACCAGCTAGATGGAATTAAGCAAGTAATTTGATCCATAAGAATGAGGCACTGCCAATGTGAAGCAACATGACATTTAATGATCTCAATTCAAGGTTCAGAAAAACAGAAATTTTCATGCAGTTACAAAAACATTCGAAGCATGAAACTCCCTAAATGCTTGGTTCCAAAATTGCAATAACGACGTAATGGACAATGGAAAACTCTTTACTTAGCATCCAATTCCTTGCCTACGAATATCATATTTGCTGTATGGATGCATCTTATCACAGCGAACAATTTATTCTTCTTGCAAGGAGGAGATTATTAACAAGAATAGAATGCCGACTTACCATCATTCTGCATTTATCACACTGCAGAAACAAATTATTATCGTACTCCTGAGACAGAGAATCAACATCAGAAGATTCCAATCTACTGGAATTCAGTTTTGCTAGATAATTGAGAAAAATGACAAATAAGATCATTTTACATCTTTCAAAATAGGTTATGGTATTTTTTCAATGAAATTCTTCCTATTTATGCAATAGTATACATTTTAAGAAAATATATCAACAAACAGCAATAGCCAACTCCAAGCTTGAGAGTGGGAAGCGCAAAATTCACCCTTTCAGAAATAGAAAGCAGATTTACCTCATCCATATGGCAAACATTGCACTTATCAAGGTCCTTCCATTCTACATGAATAGGACTGTCAGTAGAAGACAGGCTTCTCCTTCGTTTAGAAGAAGACGGGGAGGATTTGGAGAAAAATTTGCCATCGGATAATTCCTGTCAATACCAAAAACATTAATATTAAGAAAAGCACCAAAGATGATTAGTACATAGAACCTCATAACTCTGAAAGACTTGAATGTCATCTTTCATAATGGGAAAGCACTGGAAACAAGACAACAAGCATTTACTGTTTGCTTTACCAAACAGTAACCAGATTACAATACATCATAATGCTACTTAAACCTTGTGGCTTCGCATGCAAGAAATAAAAAGAATTTTTGACCCCCATTTTTCCCAAAACTCATTTTCCAGAATTCATTTTCAACCACACTCCCATAAAATAATTTTACATATAAATCCAAAACCTTTCCCCATTTTTTAACCACACATTCTCCTAAAAAAAAGTAAAAAAATAAATAACTATTCCAAAACACATTTTCCAAAAAAAAAAAAAGGGACTCAAACAGGGGCAAAAGTCCATAATGGAAAGTTATTTAGACCCCCCTTAAAGCTATAACTATATCAAATATAATGGAAAATTAGCACAAAACAAAAATTAGTGTCAAACAAAAACCTTCAAAATTAAAACTAGAAAAAAGGAAAAATTGCATTGGGATTCCACTAACTTATTAGCAATGTAACACGTTGGTCCCCAATATTTTGTGAAATTTAGGAAAAAATGGAAAAAGGAAAAGGAAAATTTCTCCCCACCCCCAAAGTATCCATCCAAGCACAGAAATAGTGAAGAGAAAATGAACCTGAGGGGAGGTAAGGTTTCAAGGGGACGGTGAGTGGTTGGGTTGCAAGTGGAGGCTGGAGGGCAATACACAGGGTTTGATTCATAATGCATGGTGAAAACAGTTTCTGACTTTGTATTGGGGGGATGCACAAGTATGCCTATATAATTTGAAATATACACGAGGTTCCAATGTTTTCCATGTTGTGGGAAACAAAGATTTTCCACAATATGTAGTCATATTTTCATTCAATACTTTTTACTTTTAAAGTGTGAAAAATCAGGATATGACAGTAAAAATTATACTTTCCTTTTGAGTAAATAATTTCAGATGTCCAGGGCTTAGACAAGTTCCTGTATATTGTACTTGTAACCAAGTCCACATAATTTAATTGGAATCACAAAAAGACATCTTCGCTGTACATGTGACATACCATTATGAGTTTTGAAACTTCCGGGTGCGAAAAACCGTACATATCAGATCCAGATTCAAAAACCCGTTCAGGTTCAACTTCAGCTTCACAATCAGGACGGCTTATTTGCACCTTCCTCATTCTTTTGCATATTTTATTCCAGCAAGCAGATGGAGTGGACCCCTTAAACTGCAAAGAAGTTTGTCGCACAAAAAGAGTAAAGCTGCATTAAGCAGATCCAAACTAACATGCAAATGTAAATTCGAAGGAAAAGATGAAATGTGTAGGAGTAATAATCATGAAATTTAAATGGTTCGTTTTATCCTGTTTTAATCATGTCCAATTACCCTGTTAACAAAAAGAAATTCAAATGTCACGTAAATTCAAAAATAAAAATAAAAAACTAGTAATGAGTAAGGAGAAATTAGTACAAGAAGCCGTGGTTATATCCTCCGATGTCAGTGAAATCACACGGCAGGGTTATCAATATCCAATGGAAAAAATTGGGTGTATCATATGAGAGGCTCAAATTTAGTAATAATGAAGGAGAAATTAGTACAAGAAGCTGTATTAGATCCTCCAACGTCAATGAAAGCGCAAGGCGGAATTATCAATGTGAGGCTTGACTTATGGAATTGCTCGAGAAATTCTTTATCGACCTAAAGCTAAAGAATTTCTATTTTAAACATGTACACGCCGGGCCCCTTCCTCCTTGGTCAAAACAAAGAACAGCTCAAATCGAAAAGGATTTTATGCAATTAAAAGAAAATTGTAAAAGAGAGTACCAGCAGAAAAGCCAATTAGTTCAATACCAATGGGTGTGCTAAAGAGCTGGTGGCAACTGAACACTTTTCGAACCTAGCCCAGGCTTTTGCCAACAACCTTTCTTTCAAAATCCACTGCCTAAAACTAGCAAAAGTCCATGAACGGCAAGAAGGGCTTGAAGAGACAGTGGGTCAAAACATTTAGAGGAAATAAAAAATTTCGTAGGGAGAGGTGGTCCTCAACCCTATGATCCAAAAATTTGGAAGGAATGATGGGGCCCACTTCAAAAAATAATAAGGCTAGGCTGCTTAAAAAGAAAGATTAATGGAATAGAAACCTATGGTACTTTTTCCATCTCATTCTAGGGGAAGCTCCTCCAGGTGCATTCCAGAAAGGAGCCCGAGCAAATATATCCAATGGCTACAGTTGAAAGTACAGAAAGGCAAAACCTGTTTAAAGAACGCCACTTTGGAAGGAACGAAAAGGCTATAATAAAGGAAACCAAATTTTACGCAACTGACGTGTAGTCGTCAATAAATGCACATTATACTGCAATAAAGATAATGAATTAGTGACTACCAGAAGCCGATTGGATACATTGAATGTCACTCCACCAACTTGAAATCACCAATAATGATTAGAAAAAAATGATCCTCATCCTTCAAAAATAAAAAAAAGGGTAATTCATGGGATATTGGATGAGGATTTAGAAGTGCTGACAAATTGATTATTTTGAATCAAGATAAATGCGCTACATATACCTCCTCTCCATTGTGTGATGTAACTCTAAATAGAGGTTTAGTCCTTGAGTCAGCATCTCTCAGTACTTCCATCTTATATAAGGTACATGCACCTGGATCTGATTCCCAAAAAATCAACGAGAAAAACGAAAAATTTGATGAAGTCAAAAATATAAAGCTTGTTTTGCAAGTTTTTATAAATTATTTTGTTTATAGATAGATAGAATTGAGTAGTAGATGAGTAGATAGTACTTGTGGGTTTCATGAAATGTGCGAATAAAAATTGATTTGACCATTTTAATTCATAAACGGTTTATAAACACTTGCCAAACATGTGCTTAGATGTCAAGGAACAAAATTAATTAAGATTTGTATTAAAATAAAAGGAAAGTTCAAATAACAACACACCTGTTGTTGAAAGAAACTTCCTCATGTCAGTATAGCCTTCCGGCCATATAAATCTCTCATCTTGGAAATTATCAGTCTTTGAATCTTTCCTGCATGACATCACAGGGCATCGTGACATTCATTAGATGAGTTGTTAATTGCAATGGAGAAAGGTACTTTATTCATATATAAAAATGAAAATTAATTACTGAAGCGACGCAACCAAATCCTCTGATGTTGCATAAAATGCAGGTATTTAACTATTGAACAATAAAAACTAAGGGAAGAACAGAAAATCCTAGGGTTTGGAACCACAACAGTCCAACTACAGCTAATTGCAGGCCCTCGTGCATATAAAATCAGATGACAGTTGAGACATGAGCCATTAAGTTATATAATAAAAAGTAACAACATTCACATGCAACATAGTGCACTGGTTAACACTGCAATCTTTCTTCATCATGCAGTAGTGTTAATGAATCAAGATTAACCGAGGCTTAGAATTCGCAAATCCCGTCCTTCAAAGGGGAAGTTTTAAGGTCTTCAAGTTTCCTCTGTATCTGTTTATTGCCCACGCACTCTTCTTCAACTGATTCTTCGTCCCCTCCATTTTCGTAATCATGATCATCACCTGCAACACCATCTTGCAGTCGCAACATTCTTTTCGGAAGCTTCTGTTCACTAAGATACCTGATCAAATTCAAAGACGCTTCAATTAGTTTCTTGAAGAACTTCTACTCTTACTCAAATCCAACAAGTAAATAAAAATAACAAGAAATGTCATTCTATCCAGGCAGCTGAACATACTCTTGACATGAAAAACAATGTCCAATTGAACATTTACAATTTACAGACGATTGAAAGCTGGGACGCCACCAATTTCATGAGGAAATGAAAACTATCTACATATTTAGAGACAGAGAACCAGCAGGAAATCGGGAACCAAATTTATCCAGATGTGTGCTAGGACACCTAATTAGCAACAAACATCCAAAGTAACAGAATCCAACAGATTTGCCACACTCCAAATCTCTATCCGCTAGAATCTGGATATTCTTTTTAATTGCTTACAACTTCCAATAAATCAACACTCATGATGCAATAAATGAATTTAACTGATTTTCTGAGTTAAGCAAGAATAATGCACTCGAATAAGATCTCATTCTTTCTACACAAGATTCCAAATACCAAATATGTACAAGATGTCTTAGTATATCCCTAACTGAGCAAACCCCTTCCTCTTGTTCTCCATACCCATTATGATCTGCTGACTACTTAACTGTAGGATCCATGATCATAGAATGCATCGGCTGAACTAGGCTAGTAAAAGAACTGCATAATTCAAAAGTGTGCACATATTAAGAGCCTGTTTGAGCCCCATTTTATTGCAAGAATGCATTTTGGAACAGTAGATTGATGGAGAATGTGTGGTTAAAATATAAAGAAAAGTTCTGAGTTTGCACATATTATTATTTTAGTGAAGAATGTAAGGTCGAAAAGAAGAGAGGGAAAATTGTATTTTGAAAATAACGGGGATCAAACAAGGGCTAAGACACATAGATTTAACATATTATGAAATAAGCAGATCATACTGTTTATGTTCCTCTTTCCACCTAATTCTCCCTCAACCATGCAGACATCTTCATCACAAAAAACTAAATGTACAATTCAGATACAGTCAAAAGTTAAAGTCTTGATCCCCAGAATACAGAATTTGAACTTTCAAATTTTTTTACAGAACCCTTGTAATTAAATTTGGCGGTGAGAATCATAATACGGGTCATATTTAAATCTCATAAGTGATTGATAAATAGAGGAAATATGAACTTTAAGGAACTCAAGTGAACAAAACATACATTTTTGCTTCCTCCAATGCTCGAACAAAATTTGGCTTCTTGCACTTCAGGTGACAGGAAGAAAGAAGCCCTAGGAGAAATGAAATAACTTGTTTCTTGTAACCCTGATGATCAAAATACGGAAATTGTATAGGACAACCTAAACCAGCCTGTAGTTATTTATTAACAGAGGATTTCCTTCCTGATGGCAGTGGAAACAAATAAATTCCTGTGAACTCATTAAAAATTACATACCTAGAAAAATCATGTTTACCAAAAAATTGAACCGGTACTGATTTTCCTCTTGAAATTCTGTTTAGACCTTTGGGTTTACCAACAAGAGATTCACTCAAAATGATTGATGGCCGCAGGGCATGTCCTGTGTCAGATACAATGTAACATGGACGTTGATCAGTAGCCAAAATACGAAAACAAATGTGCAACCTCCCAGAAAGCTGCACTTGCACCCAAACAAGAAGATGTGAATTATCAAACCACATAAGCAAAATGAAAAGAAAACAGAGATGCATCACATTCACAGAACAATGCAGCAGAATAATATGCCTTCGTTTATTTCAGAAAGAATCAACAGAAATTATAAAATCCAAAGGAAAACATTTTCATTGTTGAAAAATGTATTTTTAGCTAATACTGCACAGCAGCTAATGATTGTGTGAATAAAGAAACTGCAAAATGAAAGATTGTTGACCTTTTAAATACCAATAGTCATCAAATTTGGCAAGTCAAGCAAGGGTTGGGTAAGAGTTTCTGAAAGTTCAATTAGACTCAACGTGACATTCATCTTCCTTGTAATTAAATCTTTATTTCTACCAGGTGTGTACTGTGTTTGTTCTATCAGGAGTAACTATGACAAGAAGTAAATTTCGTCATATTGCTTCGATTTCTAGCATCAGTCTATAACTTCTCCAGGGCAAGGATGAAATAATATTTGAACAACCACTAAGGAATATTTTTCTGTTTCACTATTTCCCACCTCGATAATCATTGGAAAGTAGTCCAGATCTATGTCTCGATTATAAAGATTGAGAAATGACAAGTTAACAAAACGAGTATTTCTTCGTCTTCTTTTCATCGTCACGAGTTTTACATGTTCAAATCTAGAAATTTCATTAATTTAGATGCTAATCATTAGTCATCGTGATAACTGCAGAAAAAAATTTAGATGACCAACCTTATATTTTAATTAAGTGAATGAGAATGAGAGAGGTTTTAGTGTCTTCATGGTCACTAAATCTAAAGAGTTTGTGGCATTTTTCTTTAGCCCCTTTTTGGCTCCATTAAAATTAGTTTTTAGGAATAAATATATTTTGAAATAGTATTTTTTTGGAGAATGTGTAGTTAAAAAATATGGAGAAGTTTTTGATTTACTTGTAATATTATTTTATTGAAGAATGTGTGATTGAAAAGAAGAAATAGAAAATTACATTAAAATTAAAATGGAGCCCAAACAAAGACTTATTTGATCTTCGTTGGAAAGAATTCATTTTCCTATAAAATTTTATTTTTGTGGATAGAGGATGTCACGTGTTCTTGCTAATATTTACTTTATTTCTTTGATTAATAAGATTATTATTTCCTACCAAAGAAAGTTGTGGCTTTTTAGAGTCCTTTTCTTCATTAAAATTAGAGGTACGTTTGGTTAATTTAAATGCATTTAATATCCTTCATTTCTTAATTTTACTTTTTGAATGCGATCATTTCTATTTTTCTTGAACGGACAAAATTATGTTCTATGAATCATTATTTTCTTATTGGGAGACCTAAATGTGTGTTACAAATTACTAGGAGATTTTCAACCATGAAAATTATGAATGGTTCTACAGGTTTCTTGTATCAAAGCTACATGTTATGAAGTGCACTGCAGATTTCCAATTATAAATGAGTATTTATCAGCTTGCACAACCACAAATCACCGTGTGCATGCTCCAATGTGCAATTAATGCGCTGTTTGACATGTAATTGATGGTAGCAGCTCATTATTATTGGATGACCAATAACCATCATCTAACATCTTCTGCACGACTTCTTCAAGGTCAGTAAATTTCAAAGCATAAACAGGTACAAAGCAACATATACCAAGATCATCTAAACATAAGATCCACTAATACGTGTATTTTCATCCTTACGTAAAATCAAGAGCACAGAGAGACATACCTGTAAGTTTTGCTCAAATTATATCCCCAGGCTCAAGCTCATGGCAATCATCCAAACTAGAAGCCAAGGCCACCATCTCATTCACATCTACTTCATCAGATTCTGAGCTCTTGTCCATGCACCTCAATTGCGAACTTCACATGTCCTCACAAGATACATAAAACTTGACTCTTTCATTTGATAAATTCAAAATCTCTTCATCTCCATCCTCATACTTCACCTATACTTACTCAACTGTTAACAAAGTGAACATCGATGATACCACATGCATAGTCACAATACAAGAATAGCTCGAACTATCGAGGTAAAAGATTATTACATGGTGCCTGGAGGTTTCACAATTGTAACCGACGACAAGACCAGAATACCAATCTGCATCCAGTGGCCAGAACAACTGTTCCAGATAACAGTCAAATTACATTTGCCAACAAAAACATAAATATAAAAACTAGAAGAACTCACAAAGTGCCATATGTTTGCAATATGTGAATTTGAGTCTACACTACCATCCAAATATATAAATAAATGTGTCCTACAATAAGGTTTTATGAGCGTTCATAATCTACGATGTCCTTTTTTAGAAGAAGCAATATTAATAATGATATAAATTATACAAGCATCAAGAGGATGAGAAATCCTTGATAACACATGTGCCTATTCTTTTGTGTATTTGCACGTCCGCACAACACATGTACCGTATTAGTTCATACCTTCAATTGCAAACCAATAATTTTTTTTGGATCGACACCTTCAAAAGTCAACCGGTATTTCAACAATAAGATTACAAGGAAATCCAAAATAATAATCATTACATTATATAAAATGTTAACGAGTAATTAGGTAGAGAGAGTACAGGGGAAAAATGGCATACCAAACCTATTTCTTGATCCGAACAGCCACCAAATGCTACAATCCGTTTCCCAAACAAACACCATTAACATTTTTCCGCTTCATAAGACTCAAACTTTTATTAACTTTACTGTCCAAGTTCCATTTTTTCCTACTACTTATTTATTTTTTACATAATTTTGCGTTTCTCCTAACCTCAATTGATCATCTATTGTACCCAACCCAATACTATCTACCCTCAATTCCATTTCCTCGTTACCCCTACTGTCCTCTGCTTCTTCCAAAAGATCCCACACTCCATTCCTTCTGCACCATTGCCCTCCACATTCTGCTTTTCCTTCAAAATCAACTTCTCAAAAAATGAGGGTTACCATTCTTTCCTTTTCTGGTGCCGCGAGTAAACATGAATCACCCGCGGGATCTCGGGCATCTTCTGTTGTTCTTTTAACTGATCACACCTGTCCGTATGAAGGAGCAGAAGAGGTTTCCAAGCGGCCTTCACCTTTTTCGATCCACTAGCGCTAACGACACATCAGTCAATCGCACATACTTGAGACTCATATTTCCCCTTTCAATGTCATCTTCTTCAGCATCCTTTAAATGTTGTTTCAATTTTACACCTTTTTTTCCTTCTTCGATTTGGAGCAAATTTAAGGAAGGAAAATTAGCCATGGGGAAGAAAATAAACTATTTTCCTCCTCTGTTTCTCTGGGCAGGTGGAATTTGGGTGGCGAATGGGAATTTTTATTAGGGTTTTGGAATAAGAAAGAGATTCGGAGGGGACGTTTTGAGGGGAAGAGGATTTCCCGCCGTTTAACATGAAAATTGACATGGAGAAAGAAACCTGGGCATGGATACTTATATGCGAATCGGGTGGAGTAGTGGATAGAATTGTATGCAACGGTACCAAAGGGAGAATTTGTAAGGGAGATCCTCGGACTTACATAGCGTGGTCTTAACTCTTAAGTTGATTTTCAAGCTCTCAACCGGCAAGACCCAAAGCTAAATAATTCTCCGTGATCGATAGCGAAGTAGCACGGTAAAAAAAGAGTGATTAGAATCTCCATCAAGGACTGAAATAAAATCATAAGATTACGAAGGTTTGCCGTTATCATGAAGTTACGTTGGTTGGGGAAAGCGATACCGTATATTTCTCGTCGAGAAAATTTTCAATCAATTCAGTATATATAATTGTAGACATATAAGCAGCAACTACTAGTAGTTGGCTAACTTGCCGAAAGTTTTTCACTTGATATGTGCTTGCTTCACCTTCACGGAAGTATTTTGTCGATAATTCGTGAATTAGTAAACTATTAAATGTACTAATAGAATATAAAGAAAGTTTATATCAATAATAAAGTGCTTTTGATTTGTTGCGTTGCTCAAACACTCGAAACGCGTCAAATTCAATTAAAAACATAAAACAAATTTGCCCTCTTCTCACTCAACCTAATCAGTTCATCTCTTCTCTCGCTCGCCGCCTTCTACCAACAAATACATCCGACAATGTCCTCCATTCGGCAACATCCTTCACTCCGCGCGACGTTTCCTAATCCGCAAGCAGGTGCCTATCATTCTCTCTCCAAACCAAATAATCAAGGTTGCAAACACCTCTTTGTATTGAAGTTTCTCGACACATTGAACAAATTGTAAGAACTCAGCAAATTTCATAATCTCAAAGGGTTATCAACATAATTCTACGTTTTGTCTTCTACAAACATTGCGGTTATACTCAGCTAACTTATATATGAAAGGGGTACTCGAATTCAACTCTACCTTGAATTATATTTGATAAGGAATATTCATCTATCGATTAGCCCCTGGACCATTTCTCTTCATAAGCATATTATTTGGCCAATTTAAGAATTCAATGCTAGATCACTAGCAAAAAATAAATAATAATAATAATAATAATATTGCTAGCCATTGTTGGGAAAAACGTTACTCGTTTGATACTATATTATTATAATTTTTTATGTTTTAATAAGTAATCAAATTAATTTAATAAATGTCATAAATTATTTCTAAAAATATTAAACCAAATATATTTCTATTTTTTTGTTTAGAGAAACCATTTTGTGTTTTCTGCAATCTTAAAATAGTTCCTCAAAATAGAAAACTTAAAATGAATTCAAAATTGAAAACCGAAATGCAAACTAAATTCCCTAATTTTCAAAAATTTAGGTTGAAGACCAACTTCTTGTGTGTTTGTGTGTGTAGGCGAGGACTTCTACTACAATATTTCCTACAAAAGAGAATGAGATTTAAGTTATCGTTAACGTTACTTTTCATTAAAAATTTTGTGTCCCGAGTCATTTAAGCCCCCGGTTTGGTCCCCTGTTTTAGACTCATTTTTTATTACATTATTTCAATAAAATAATTTTGCATATAAGATCATAAATTTTTCCTACTCTTAATCGTACATTTTTAAAAAAAAAATCACTTTTATAAAATATATTCTCGAAAAATATCTACTAGAAATGACTGAACTCATGCTTCTTAAAGAATGTTGACTCAACTTTAAACACCCGTCATCGAGAAAAACAAAGAAAAAATTACCTCTACATGTCAAGTTGATTTAACATATTTGATGACGAAAAAAGTAAATATAATAGATGATGCCTTCTTATATAGAGTTTTAGTGTCAACCAAATATATTTTAGAGAATGTATGTAACATTGTATTCGAGACATTTCATTTTAAACTAACAAACATTGCTTCTTCTTTTTTTCTTAGACAATTATCATAGAAGTCTTTTTTCTACTAGTAATTACTCTCACCCTAAATTTAACATCAAGGAAAATAAAGAATATGTTCTTGCAACCAATTGTAATGAAAAATTTGGTCTTGATCAACTGTCTCTCAAGACAAATTGGAAAACATTGATAAGTATAGGAACATAATTTGAGCCTCAATTAGTAACGTTTTGAAGGTCACTCAAAATAACATAATATATTGAGTGTAAGAGTTTGCTTAGGTTTCGCAGCTATGACCTCGAAATTTTAGAA
>CAIGRL010018707.1:0-11407 GCA_903798325.1 Fraxinus xanthoxyloides | reverse complement strand
AGAATGGGAGCTTCTAGTGTAAGCAAATTTTTGTTTAAAAATACTTGCAAGGTCAAATCTCTCACAGATAGATAATGACTTAAGGTCCTAGCATACAAGGTGTAAAGGAATTAGAAAGACTTCCAATCAATTTGCCTTATTTACATTGATAGATAATTGAAGAGAATTTCTTCTCTCATTTGCTTTTCCACTTCAGGTACAGATGTTCTGGATCTTCTAATTAGGGAGCTTCGGGAGAGAATTGCTTTAGAGTGTTTTGGCATTATTCTCGTTTCTTTAATGGAGTAAAGTGTTAAAGAAATAATTTATTACTTTTTGGAGACCTAGATATCTACTTTGGAGCTTAAAGAATCCTAGTTTTTGTTATTCTTTTTATTGAAGTTTTTGGAATCAGTGTGACTGTTTGCTGGTTGTGCAGTTAGATATTTATTTTATTCTTTTTCAACAAAAAATTTATGTCGTGATACTAGTACTATGAGTTGCCCTCATTTTTGGGTAGAGAGAAATTTGGAGAGAGGAAGGAAGTTGGAAATCTTAACTTGTTTATTTCCTCTACGTTCATGTTAAAGACATTGTGTTCTTTAACTGCTCAACACACAGGAAATCAGGTCTTATAAATATTCTATAAAGTTGACCTTCTTACCTTGTAGGATCTTCGTATCATATAGAATTGTTCTAAAATTTCCATTGCATCCAATCCATCCAATCATATATATTCCATTCTCATCAAGTCTTCCTCTCTTTACACCTAAAAAATTAAAGAAAAAATATATTTTCCTACACTTTAGTATTTCTTCTTCAAATGTTACTTTCTCTTCTCTTCCTTCCCTTCTTTGAAAACTTACAACACTTCCGTTCAATGCATTGTTATTTGCTTTTTCTTTTTTGCAGATACATTGTCAAAGATATGCTTGGCCACGGAACATTTGGGCAGGTTGCTAAGTGCTGGGTTGCTGAAACAAATAGCTTTGTTGCTGTTAAAATAATTAAGAATCTACCTGCTTACTATCAGCAAGCACTTGTTGAAGTTTCAATTTTAACAACAGTAAGGCCTGCTTCAGCTGGATTGTCATGTTCTTTGATTTGAATCTCTTCTGCATTTTTCAGTTATTTGTTTTTCCCCTAGTTAAATAAGAAGTTTGATCCCGAAGATAAGAACCATATTGTTCGAATATACGATTATTTTGTGCATCTACGGCACCTGTGCATCGCTTTTGAGCTGCTCGACACAAATCTGTAAGTTGTTTTAGTAGTAACTAATTTTTCATATAAAATTGTTTATATTTTTTTGAGTTAAGTATTGTAACTATGCTTGCATTACTTGATATTTTCTCATTAGGTATGAACTTATAAAGTTGAACCATTTTAGGGGATTGTCGTTGAGCATTGTGCAGCTATTCTCAAAACAGGTTATTCATTGTTTTTTTTGCTTCAGATTAATGTTGTTCTAAGAAAGGTGATCCCTTCAATGGTCATGTATTTTTGTATACTTTCTTCTCTGTGTTCTAGATATTGCGTGGTCTGGCTCTGATGAAAGATGCTGGCATAATTCATTGTGATTTAAAACCAGAAAACATTCTTTTATGCACAAGGTTGGCCACTCTGATGACCTTGGACAGTTGGATCTGGTATTTTTCATCTTGTTCTCTTCATTTGTAATAATTATTCCATGAAATTGACAGTGTGAAGCCGGCAAAAATCAAAATTATAGACTTCGGATCAGCATGTATGGAAGATCGTACAGTTTATTCTTATATTCAGGTAACATACTGGGTTTGAATAAGACTTCAATTTTTCAATCTTTATATTGTTGATATGTTCTCAACGGTTATGTTTCTTTGCAGAGTCGGTACTATAGATCTCCTGAGGTTCTTCTTGGATATCAGTATCCTTAAAATATGCAGTCAAGTATTTATGTCCCTCTTTGAGCCCTTCATATTCCTGGATTGTTGCCACTCCGGGGGTTGAACTAGATGTGTCCAGAAACTTTACTTCTGCACTCCCTTTATTTTTTCTGGTGCAGGGGTTAAAATTACTCAAAACATGTTTATGTTGTATATCATGCTTTGAGACTTTAACATAGCACAGATATACTACGGCTATTGACATGTGGTCATTTGGATGCATAGTTGCTGAATTGTTTCTAGGGCTTCCATTGTTCCCAGGAGCTTCGGAGTTTGATCTTCTAAGGAGGATGATTAAGATATTAGGGTAATGCTACTCTCTTTGCCTTGGAAATTTATAACTCTATTCCTAACTGTCTAAATTTTTCTGATCTAGCGATACATTATGCTTCTTTTTTCCTCGAACTTCTTATCTTTTTGCAAGCAAGAAGCAAAAGCTAAATAATCTCATTTCGAAGTTGGGGTTAAGAGTTTCTTGAAACCTTCATTTTACTATGAATAATGATGTGGAATAGTTGGAAGAGAAGATTATAAACCAATTGGGAAAAAGGAGAAATAAGACGGCCTACAAAAACGCGCGTAACTTTCAGCTCAGGTGTTAGATTTATGTGAGCGAGTAGAATCTGGACGCATTTTTCTTTTCTCTACAGTTTTGCCAAGCAACATCGTCAAAGTCAAGCTCCATCATTTAGGGGTCCGTTTTAACATTTTTTTGAGTCATTTTAAGGGTATTTTCATCATTTTTGCAGTTTTCTAGTTCTATTTGGATTTCTCTACCGAACTAGGGTTTCATTTTGACTCTTTAAATATGTAATAATGGTTTGAAAATCCTACAGTTGTTTTTTGATTAACAATATTTCGGTTTTTCAATTCTCTAGTGGATTTCAGTATTGTCACGTCCGTTCTAGCAAAATTCAAGTAGCACCCGTTCTTTTGTTACGAACAATTCCCTTTTATTATTATTCACGTTTCTGTCCTACGTCAATAAGTCAAGCAAAGACGAAAAAATAAGGGCTTTGAAGGTCAAGGGAGCTGATGGAGAAAATAGAAGTTCTGTTTGGGTTGATGTTTTCATTTGTCTATCACTTTTTTATTTTATTTTTATTTTTATGTGTATTGTAATTCTTTGAAGACTCATGAATTTAATGATCACTTTGATGGATGCTTATGAGTTGTTTGGGGGTAAGCAATCAATATGCATGGGTTTCCTCCCCCCTCTATGCTAAAATGAATAAATACTTGTGGAAAGAAAGCAGTCAGTTAAATATCTAATGAGGAATAATTTAGTTTGAGATTTTCCTGTTACTTATCCAGAAGTAGGTGAAGATGTCATGTGAAAATAATTTCCATTTGGGATTGAATGTGGATGGCTTGGACTTGGCTGCATGTTTTGAAGTCCATGCAACTTCTAGTCTTGAGATGAATCAAAATATTTTAATGTTAGTATTGTATTCTGGATGTAAATTAGTATGACCTTCATTTCCATGGCATCTCAGACATTGCTCCCTTAGTGCCATGTAAACATGCTATTAATAATTATGCTCACCTTCAGATTGGATATTCATGGAATTTTAAGCTTCACATGATTGTAGAACATTTTATGGATTACAGATTGGAGATCAGCTTTAATGCCTCTATACAAAATATTTGTTTATTATGATAAGCATATTAAATACGCTGTGCATTGTTCCCTATACTTCTTTATATTGTTGTTATAAAGTCCTCTTTAATGGCTTGGTCATCCTTGAAATTTGTAGGGGTCAACCTCCTGACAGTATACTACGGAAGGCCAAAAACACGAGCAGGTTCTTTAAATTCGTAGGGAGCATCAAGCATGAAGAGAGTGGTCAAATTCCTACTACTAGTAGTAGAATGTACCAAGTTTTGGCAGAAGAAGAATATGAAGCTGTGAGTACTTCCCTTAAACTTTGAATTGAAGTGCTTTTGTGTAATTGAGTACGACAGTTATGGTAGATCGAGAGATTTGGACGTTTTCTCACCATATTCACGCAGTTCAGTAACTTTATTCTATTATACACGGATATGGCACTTGTCGGATATGTTGACATGCGAACATGTACTGATACGACACGTCGATTAATTTGTTAAATTTTTTTTTCATTTATGTAGTATAAATTTAGTTTTATACTTGTTATTAATTTTTCTTGTTGATATTTTTAAAATATGAATACCTATTTGTTATTTACTAATTAAGTTGAGTTTAAAATATATTATATTTCTAATAAAAAAGAAAAATGATCATGGAAAAGTGTCCAAGGAATATCGGTATCCGATGTGTCACTCACTCGCATGCTATTCTAGTCGAAGTATCTGTGCAACACATTCTATGCATCTCAAATCACGTGTATCAATACTTTGTTATTCAGATTTTTTATTTTTTTATTTTTTTTATTTTTTTTATTTTTTGTGTATAATCAAGTTACTATCTTTTGAGATTTAATCATTTCCTCATAAATATGGTACAAAGTTATACCACTTATGTGCAAAAGAGAAATTTCTATACCTTGAACAACTGTCAGGATGATCTTCATTTACAGAAAGGCCTGTTCCCGTGAAGAGCACAATTGTGTCTTCCCTCAAGATCCAAAATATGAAAAATAAGGCATCCTGGAAATTTTATAGTTTTTCTTTTCTTCTCCTATATATACTCCAATTGAACAAATTAAATCACATTGAGCCACAAGTTCGAATACTGATGCCCCATGTACGCAGCAACTTCCGTGTAGGTAATTCAGTTGACTGCACAGGTCCAATTCCTTAATATTTTCCTAAAGTTGTCGTCACCAACTTTATCCTTAATTCTGATACTCAAAGTTGTTATTTCTTGACTGCTGCATTAGGGTCTATATAGTTGTTAACTTCTCTCTTTTTATCTTGTCTTGCTGTCTATTTCAGAGGGAGTCAAAAAAACCATCAATTGGGAAGGAGTACTTTAATAACATGAACCTTGAAGCTATTGTCACAAAGTACCCTTACAGGAAGAATTTGGCAGAGGAAGATATTGTTAAAGGTCAGATTTCATATTTCTTGAAAAAAGAAGATGCTCAAGACCATAACGCTATTGTGTCGAAAATGTTAGTTCATTTTTCGAAAAAGGATTACTGACAATAAAGTTTTTTGATAAATTTTTCAGAAAGTCAAATACGATTAGCTCTGATTGATTTCTTAAGGGGGCTTGTTGAGTTTGATCCAGCAAAACGGTGGTCACCATTGCAGGTTATTGAACATTTTCCACCTGTCGAAGTAATAAAACTAATTTTGGAATATGATGTGACAGCGGATTATTATTATTCAATATATTGATTGGTTCATAAATCATCTTGTACTGAAGTTTTTTAGTATCGAGTGCCCCTTTTCTAATTATGAGAAATCTTTCTTGGAAATAGTAGAAAATTTTAAAGATTGAACACACAGCACTAGACTCATTTTAATATAGCCTATACCATAAAGAAGGTTTTATGATGCAAAGATATACAATTAATATCCAAGATAGAATGGACCGACAAAATAAGGCGTCACATTCGCGTGTAATTGTGCGAGTGCATGTGACTGAGAAAAAAAAAACGATTAAGAAAACCTCATTGCCCATTGCCCCAACGTATAGAACACTATTGGAGGATTTGACTTTTCTTGTTATCAAATCCTACACAAGGAGGGTTTGTCTCTATATGTCAAATTATAGTAGCTGAATCCATGTGGAAGATTATGGTAGCTAGATTCAACTTTCATATATTGGTTATATGTAACCTTGAAAATAGGGTCTTTTACTTCTTTCACTTTGTAATTCAAAAGATAGAAGAGTATACGTGGCGTGCTTACCTTCTTAATATCATTGCACTATTAATAATTTTCTTGCATATATGTTGGTTTAAGTTTGTGCAGTGGTCAGGGTGACTTTATATTCTTCACGAGAATAGTGAACCGGCTAATTGTAACTAATGGGCTTGCTATGTTTGATAAGTAATGTAATGAATAATATTTGTGAGGCATCTGGAGGGCGTAGCTATATAAGAAGATATATAGTTCAGAGCTGCTAAGAGACAACAGAAGATACTATAAAACCACAAAGTTTCTAATCCTCAGAGCTCTCTTCTCTACTCCTGAAAAATAAATTTCCAAGAGGGAAGTAAATTTTACCTTGAAGAATAGACATGTTTGCTTTAGTTCCCTTCCAGGACAATATCGTTAGGCTGGTTCAAATGTAGACAAGAGCCCAGTTGCCACGTCTATTTTGTTAAAAAACTTTCCATGGCAAAACTGTCGAAAGTTCTAGAAGGGTTGTACAGTTGCTTATGTCGTTTTTCATATTTTTCTGGCTACTTGGCCAGGTGCATGCGACCTCCAAAACGTGAAATGTGATGTTTGTTTAACTTCTGATATTTTTATATATTTGTTTGAAAACCTAACTTTGGTAAAGGTTTCCAGTCGTTTAACAGGTTTCTCCTTAAAAACTATTTTTACTTAAAAAAGGCAGTTTAGTAGAGGCCTCTTCAATTTTGAAGTGGAACAAATTTTACATTTAAAATGACTAATGATCTTCATTGTTGCATAAGATGTGATTATTCTAGTTTTTGCTCTGCAGGCTTCTAAACATCCTTTCGTGACTGGAGAACCTTTTACAAGTCCTTATAAACCTGCTCCAGAGACTCCTCGGATGGTGAGTAATATTTTGTTTGATTGACTTCTCCTGTAGTTACTCTATGACACTGCTATTCTTTCCTTCCTTTTTAGTTCCTAATTTATCTTGAAACTCTTGTGGTTGTGCGAAACAAGAACTGCTGAAATTGTAAATTTACCTTTACTTATAAGATTATACCTACAGAAGGTTGAAAATTTTGACTTCTCTTGGTTCCATTTGATATACACAATGGCATGTTAATGCGCTAAAAGACGTGTTCATGAATAGTTTCAGAAATAGGTGCTTTTGACCTTCCTTTGTATTGCTTCCATTGAATGTTTCCTTATTTGTACTCTCTTTTTTAGCCTGTCTCTCAAAATGTCAAGGTGGACCATCATCCAGCTGGTGGGCATTGGTTTGCTGCTGGTCTCTCCCCTAATGTGAGCAAGCTACTTTCTTGATATTCTTCTGATTCATTTACATGGATGTTGTTAACACTGGAGTAATCATCTTGCTGTACCTGATTATGTAGATTTCAGGCAGGAACCAAGTTATGATGCCAAATAGCCCCCATTATCAAGTCATGTCATATGTGCATGCAGGTAGTTATGGTAGTCTGGGAAGCCATGGTAGCTACAATGATGGCATGGGGCTAGGAAGCAGTTATGGGAGCTATGGTGATAATAGTGATTTGCCTGCATTTTATTCTCCAGTGGGTCCATCAGGAATGAATATCTATGCACAAAATGGCGCGTCAATTCTTGGAAGTAGTCCTGATGCGAGGCGGATCATGCATTTACCACATGGGAATGGGGTTGGTTTCAGCCCTGGAAATTTTGTACCCATGTCCCTGGGCTCTAGTCCTTCACAATTTACTCCTCCTAGCTCATATTGTCAGATTTCTGCTGGTTCACCTGGACATTATGGTCCTACTTCCCCTGTAAGAGGCAATTGTCATGGATCACCTTTGAGAAAAGTTGCAGCAGGTAGTCATTATAACAGAAGAAAGAGCTGGGCATATCCTGGGAGTGTACAATCTCAAGATAATATATCATCTTCTAGCTGCCAAGGGCGCATTTCAGATACTACTGTCTCTAGCCATTCTGAGGGAAACTCTCATGCCTTCAGTGTTCCATCACATTTACAGCCTAATTCAAATACAGCAACCTGGAGGCTACAACAAGGAGGCAGTAGTATAACCCCTGGTTACTCTTCTCACAGTATTGTGAATTCCTCAACACTTGGTGCCCATATGCCACCTGCCAAAGGGTGTGGAAATGACAGGTCTGAAGCTAGTACCTCATTACCTGATCCAGGAGATTGGGATCCCAATTACAGGTATAAGTCTAGGTTTGCTGTTGTTATATAAGTTTGTGAGTACCTTTATCTAACTAGATTTGTTTTAGAACTTCTTTTAGACATATATACATCTATTAATTAGACATTGGTGGTTATTTTGTTTAGGTCTATAATTTACTGGTTTATATTGACTTAATGCGTATAAACAATTGTTGGGCATACTTTTAATCTAACTAGATTTCTTTCAGAACTTCTGTTAGACATCTATATATCTATTAAGTAGACACGGGTGGTTATTTTGTTTAGGTCTATAATTTCAAGGTATATTTCTACATTATACTGGTTTATATTGACTTAATACATATAAACATTGTTGGGCACAATTCCAAATATCTGATAAAATATCAACCTCACATTTTTATACTGCAATATAGATGCTGTAGGTTAATGCTTTTCCCAAGTTCTTGAAGCATCAGTGTTTTGCCATCTTATTAAGATTAAGTGAGATGTTAATTTCATGGAATGAAAAATTATAGATCCGAACTTGATTATGAAGGTGCAGTGCTATGGCCTCAAGGGTAACAAAATGCGGAGGCATGCTGGTAGTGGAATGCAGAAAAATATTCTTGCAAAACTGTTTGCTTTTATTTTCTATACCCATTCTGGTGGGTGCTATTTTACTGGTTAGAGAGAGGAAGCACGACTTTCATTAGGGAATTTATTTCTATTTTGTTGTCACTATTGCCGGAGGCATCAAATTTATCCCTCTATAATGCACAGTTCTGATTTTGTTCTCTTTCATTCTATCCATCCATCCATAAAATTTCCACCTTGCAGGCGTTCAAGGAAATGAACAGGCCATTGCATTTCCTATTAAAACTTGTTGTAATGGTAAGGTCAACATTCATTTACTAGATACCAAAATTAGATAGGGTGAAGCCAGAGTTCTCAATTCTATGGAGAATAAGCTATTCTTCCTAAATGACCTTTTGTTATAGATCTTGGGAGAGCATATCTCAAAAGCTAGCTCGTGAAGTTGGAGAACCAAATCTATATAAACTTCATTCCCAAAGTCCATACTTTCATTATAGGATCTAAGTCCTATACTTTGCAATGGGAACTATGACAATTGTTATAAACTATCCATACATAGAAGTTAGCTATTGTATTTGAAGAACCCAAGTGTATATAAACCCAAGTCCCATGGCCATGATGGCAGGCTTTGCACTAGTCACTACAAGTCACGGACGAACATTGCTATGTCAACGTCATACCCACCATCGTGCGATTGCAACCGGGAGACAACGCGACCTACTTTGATACTATTGTTATAGATTTTTGGAGAGTCATATTTCAAAAGTTAGCGGATCAAGTTGAAGAGTCCAAGTCTATATGAACTTCACACCTAAAGCTTATACTTTTGATGTGAGATCCAAGTGTCGTAACTTGCAATGGAAACCATAATGCCTTTATTCTAAACTTGAAGAATTTTTGCCTTATGTGCATTAAACTTAAAAGTTCTGAATCACCCTAGCCTCCTCTCCTACTAACACAATCATCTAGGGCCACAATAACTGGAACAATTAATACGTTGAAGGCAAAATTTAAATAATTAAATTGGTCTTCTCTAACAGGTTAAACTCTTAGATTTAGACGATATGGTTTAACATGGATTCGAGCAGTCAAAGGTCTTGGGATCAAGCTAAGCCTTTACGCTGCCCATTCACGAAAAGTGTGCACGTGTTAGATGTGAGGGGATGTGTTGAAGTCGGACTTAAAATAAATTTGTCTCCTCTTTAGTAGTTTTAAGTTTTTAGGTGAGATGGTTCATAACATAATCCAACAACCATGAGCACCAATCAACATATTCTACCCTTACATATACTCTGAGGGATGTTACTGCCACCAGCATTTTCTCTCCTTGCTGTCCTCTGTTTAGGAAGCTACTCATTGACCCTTGCTGATGTCATGATGATAAACAAGATTTGAATCTGTTTCTATGAAAACTAAAACCAAGTCAATCCGAATTAGGCTCCATCACGGTAGAGTTGGGAACATTTGACCCCTACCCACTTATTGCAGTACTATCTAGCAATTTGAACTGTCTACTAGCCTTTGGTTCTGTTCTAAAAATGGTTCTCTATGGGTGGACCTTCCTTTTTAACACTTAATAATAATATTATCACCATGTTTGCATCCTCTTTATATTTACTTTATCTACTTAATTCTAGTATTTTTCAACATAGAATGTTCTTTGGTATATAATAGATTTGGTTCCTTCCAGAAAATTTGGCCTATTTGGCATGTTGCACTCTGCTTGCTTTGCAAAGGCTTGATAATGACTAACCGCTAAACATTTGTTGTATGTTGATTGGTTTTTGTTCAGTGAAGAACTACTTTTGCAAGAGGATAGCTCGGATGTGAACGGCATGACGACAGAATTCAAGGAGATGCATCTTGGTCAGCCTCTAGTTTCTACAGAACCACAAATCGGAGTCTCAAGATTCAACCGCTTCACAGATCCAAGTTTTTCAATGCAAAGGTGAGCTTTATAGATGTCAAGTTTCTGTATTACACAGAGTCTTTGCATGTCTATCCCTACACATACATTTAGTTAATCCTTTCCACTCTACAGTTAGCTTACTTTCATCTGTCTGTTAAGTGGGTGGACTTGCAATCATAATGTAAAAGGCAAGTCATGTCTTGGCACTTAAGTTTGCTCATACTCCTTACATAACCCAAACTGAAGTAGCTGGTTTTTTCATTCATATGCATATCCTATATATCACAAACTGGAGCCCCAATTTATTGTGAGTAACGTCTAGCTCTCCGTTGTTGCATGCATATGTTAAGTTTTACAAATTGGGTTGTCATAGATTATTTAGCAGAAGAGCCTTTCACTTTTTTTTCCCTCGTCTCTTAATAATAGAGATCTATATTAATTTGTCGTATTGTTTGTTGCATAATTCAGGCCAAGTGGGCCCAGTGGTCAGGCATTTTCACTTGGCAACGTAGGTAGCCCTTCTGGAAACCACGATATGCATGGTGGCTATGCCCACCACACGACGAAGCAGTCCCATTTTATTCCACAAAATTCTCCTAGCCGTTTGGGNAGTTTTACAAATTGGGTTGTCATAGATTATTTAGCAGAAGAGCCTTTCACTTTTTTTTCCCTCGTCTCTTAATAATAGAGATCTATATTAATTTGTCGTATTGTTTGTTGCATAATTCAGGCCAAGTGGGCCCAGTGGTCAGGCATTTTCACTTGGCAACGTAGGTAGCCCTTCTGGAAACCACGATATGCATGGTGGCTATGCCCACCACACGACGAAGCAGTCCCATTTTATTCCACAAAATTCTCCTAGCCGTTTGGGCCAGCTTTCTAATCAGCGACATAACCAAGGGAGATCCACTGGTTTCCGTGGCAGTGAATGGAATAATTTTAACGTCCAGCCACCTCAACCAAGCTATAATTCCGGGGCTCCTCATTCTCCTCGTGGCAGTGGCTTGCAATGGGGTATTTAGGCGAACCTCTCTCTCGCTCTCCACACACACACACACACAC
>CAIGRL010018705.1:0-10305 GCA_903798325.1 Fraxinus xanthoxyloides | reverse complement strand
ACACTAAATTTTGATTAAAAAATGGTGAAAAAATAGTTTTCAAGCAAACTTTTGTTTTTTAAATTTTTGGCAATCGTAACAAATTTCATAACCAATTCTAAAATAAAATTCACTTTAATGAAGGATTTCCATATAAAATAAAGTCAAACGTGAAAAATTCAAAATTTTAAATTTTTTCGGGTGGAAAATTATACCAATCAAATACACTTAATTAACAATTCTCTGTAAAACAAGTTCTAAGTAATTATTTTCTCTGAAATTCATTTTCTTTTAACACATTTTCCACCATTTCAATCAAACAGACCCTAATTAAAATAGTCAAAAAGATATAATCAAATTGAATAACTATACTATTTTAAGACAATACTTACCTTTTATTTGAGCAGGAAAAAAGGTTTCTTTGTAAATTTAATTGGCTAAACTTTCTCATCCGTTTTTTTTATTGAAGGAAAAATTATATTTTCTGCATCATTTGGCTATAGATTTGTGAGCAGAAAGATGAACTCAATTTGTTATAACTTTTTGCTGATCACGTTTTATAAATTGAAAGAGAAAAGATAGGAAAAGATGGAAGCCGATAGACTTTTATGTATTTCATTGAGAGTCGAACCACGGGCCGAAATTCGAAACTCGGGCTAGGCTAGAGTAAAAATGGTTTGGGCTTTTTTTTTGTCTGAGCCGAGCTTTTACTAACCAAAAAATTTAAGCTCGACCCGAGCTTTCGGCTCGAGCCTTTACGAGCATAGCCGCGATTTTTTTTTAAAAATAATCCATGACTGCCGCCGCCTGCAAATGGGGCTCGGTTCCACCGAGTCACGATTCGACTCGGCTCAAACTTTTTCCGGACCAAGCCACGGCCGCTCAAGCTGACAAGCCATATTGGCATCTCTACTTATATTTATAAGAAAAAGTTAAGATTGCAAGTGTTACAATTGTAAGAACAAAACGAGCTACAATGATATAATGGTTATTCACCAATAAATATATAATTTACAATCCAATTGAACATACTCCATTAATTTCTTTATTCATTTTAAGCTCCTTTAATAAATATATAAATTATTTTTAAACTTGAAATTCAACCACACGTTCCAATAGATGGACCTAATTTTTCCATTTTATCTTCTAGAAATTCATACAAGGCAACGAAGATATTTCATCAATTATTCGTTTTCAAAGAATAATCGTTTTTTGAATCAGCTATTGCCTATTAATCAAACTTCTCATTCTCTAGATACATCTTTAATTGAAAAAATGAAGAAAATTTAAGTTTCGTACTCTTTATCACAACTTATCTTCTTCCCCCTTGTTATTAATCTTTTATGAAAATAAGTTACCGTGACGTTTCATCATTAGCAAACAAAAATGAATATTCCATTGAAAACCATGCTGTATAATCAGGACTTTGATTCTTCTACCAATTGAAGTATGACTTTACCTCCAACTCCCTCCTTTCGGGCTTTGGTCTCCAATCGCCATGTCAAAGAATGCGAATCAAATGGGTGGTTTGGGAAATTATTGATCGACAAAGGTAGTGTAAAATTTCTCAATTGACTGCTTTGAAATGATACGGATATTCGCATTGTTCTACAGTAACATTCCACTCTGTGAATAAATTGTTTCCCTCTTTCGACCATTCCTTCCTTTCGCTTTTCCAATTTTGCTTCTCTCTCTGATCTGCAGACTGAATCTGAGTATATATACATACATTTGTTGTGCGCTTCAATTTTGAAGAACCCTATAAACCGTTGCTTCTCTATATAAAGCGGATTTCAGTATTGTGGCGTTTCTTTTTGTTGGTATGTTATTTTTTTAAAATTTGTGGAATTTCTTTCTCAGGAAAAATTGATGATCATGCTTTGGTCTTGTATTCGTTGTAGAATGAACGTTCAAGATTCTAAAACTATTTCTTTTATTCTTTGGGTTTTCAAAATTCTAAATTGTGATGGCTATAACAAGGTTTTCTATTGGACAAAGTAATTATCTTCTCTTTTCTTTTGCAATTTTTCTACATTATATCTTTCTTGCGGGACACAATCAGTTAGTTTTCAGTACATGCATAACAATCTATTTTCGGTTTAATTGTTCTTTTCCTGGGCCATGTTTTGGATTTATAAGGTGAAAAATTCAAAGCCGTTTCATTGTTTTCTGATTACAGATTTTATAAATGTAGTTTTTAATATTATTTCATTTGGAACCAGCTGTTTCTAAGTTATTGGAAACTGAGACTTCTTTTGGGTTGGATACTAGTGTGGAAAATACTTATTAAACCTTTTCTTATAATCAAGGGAGACATTTACCAATTTCTATGTCTGTTTCAATCTACTTTTCACCATTCAATTAGATCATATCCTAGATCTGAATGAAGTAGGGAAGCACCTGTATGAAATAATACTTTTGTTTGTAGTTGGTAGACTAATTGATTGGAAGGTTTAATTTTTGGATTTGGGTGTCATTTGCAAGTTTATGATAATCTTGATGATGTATCATGATGAAATGTAGGTTCTAGGCACTAGTTGGCTGGGGAGCGTTTCCCTTAACTAAATGGGCTGTATTCAGTCTACAGCAACACGGCAGTCTCCTGGGCACGAAGATCCAGTTTTACTTGCTTCCCAAACAGCATGTAAGTTTGTTATTTATTTTGGTGGAATAATATTTGTTGACTGATAATTCATATCTGTAATTTCTGAATCTTTTTCTCATATCAAAGTGGGAAAGACTTGCTTGTTCATATTTTCAATGAAATAACTGCATTTTTATGTGAGATTAGCATTGTCAAGTAATATTTGATGAGGAATTAGAGGTTATACAAATATGTGAGTCATGTGTTAAGGATTTAAGAAAAGTTGTTCAAGTGAAAAGAACTTGTTGAATAAAGTGTAATGCACGAGCACGAAGCTATTGAGTTGGTTATTTAAGATGCTGGCACTTAACATTTACTCTTATAGAAGAGTGCACAGTGCATTTTGGATCTTCTGATTTGTGCTTCTTCCTTGATCCAATTCTGGTGAGTGAATAAGTATGATATCAACACCTTGGGGGTTGGTTCATAAGTGTAACCAGGCGACTCATGGATAGAAATCACAAGACTGTATTTTTCTCCTCAAAATTTTCATCAAGTGGTTCTCGTAATAAATAAAGTATTTGATCAGAATGTTCTTTTTAATTGTTTTTAAGTTTAATTCTCTGGTTATAGAATTATTGCACGATCTATTATGGAGTTAAGTATTTGTGTTGTACTTCTATGGTGAGTGTAGACATTCCTGTTTGTGCACGAATCTAATCGAAATTTGTAAAGATAATTTATAATTTAAGCCTTAATATCTCATTGAGGTTTATATTAACATCCTGTACAATTTTTTTATTTCATCTGACAATAAAATATTTCACTTAACTCTTGAGTCGGCACTCATTCCCTTATCATCGTTAGATGGTTTCTGTGATGTTATATCCCGATGCTTTCCTTATAAGTCAAAACTTGTATTCATGAACTTTCTTTTGCAGTCAGTGTTAGTGAAGTTGAAGCATTATTTGAGCTGTTTAAGAGCATTAGCAGTTCTGTGATTGACGATGGGCTAATAAATAAGGTAATTTGCTCAGAACATATTCCAGATTTTCATTCATAATGTAAATGTATAATGATTCCACACATCTTCTAGTTTTGCTAGTCTATTAACTCTTACTTATCGATTCCGATTTTCCGTAGTCATAGGAATACGTAATTGATAGGTTTCTAAAGCATCTTATGCCTTTTAAGACCCACACTGAAAATCTTAATTGCATACCTGTTGGCTGCAGCCTATTGCTGGGATGTGTTTTGGCTTGTGCATACTTACCTCTATTTATATGTGTCTATATTTTAGACTTCCAAAGAAGTTTCTTGTTGAAAGTAGTATTATCTGAAATCATAATGGACGCACTGCCAATAAAGCACTAGTATCAAAGTCTTAACATAAAAGAAAAATATGTTCGAAGGAAAAGTTTTGGCATTATGATCAACATAGCTACTATGCTAGTCACTTTTCTATTTGGTTTATGTCATTTTATAAGTTGGAGTCAATTAAAAATTTGAATTATAGTAAATAATTGGAACTTTGATGAATGTTACACAACAGATTGATCCTTGCACTCTAATTCGAATGTTGGAGCTTCTTATAACAAATTTAATCTTTCCAATTATATAGCACAATTATCACGTGATTTGAGAATGATTAGATAAATTACCTACACCGTGCTATTTAGAATAATATTAGAATTTGATTTTGATGCATTTGGAACAATGCATTATATGCAGGAAGAATTTCAGTTGGCTCTTTTCAAGAACAGGAAGAAAGAGAATCTTTTTGCGAACCGGGTATGAATTTCTTTCCCTCTGTCTGGGAGTAGCAAATCATGCATGATGTTCTGAACTACAATATTTTAATTCTGTTTTGATTATAAGCTTGATTGCTTTGATTATGAACCGAAACCATTGATGCACACTTTAAGCTAGATAGTACGTTGAAGAGTTCTTAAGGAGTTATATAACAAAATTTTGCAGCTGTGTACAATTATCATTATTCCTGTCTATGCTTGTTACGTTTCTCGAATATCCCAGATTAGTTAACTTTCCTAAATTAAACTCTTCCTCTCATTGCTCTTTGCAAACTACCATTACAAAATAATCCCTGTGTACTTTTCATACAATCAAAGTAAAATACAATGAACCCTTGCATCATTTTGTATTCCCATAGGAATGGACATAATTGGAACTGCATAAAACACAACACAGCCATTCAATTTAGTTGGTTCGATTTTTAGGTCATGTTGGGCGAGGTAACCATTCTGTGACTGTTGCTTTGCTTAGATTATTCAAGCAAGTTAGGAAGTTTGGTATTACAAATCTTTCTTGATCCTGATTACATTTTCAAAGCCACTTGACCCAGAAGTTTGCAATGCAACCCTACATTTTCATCTTACATCAATAAAATTAATATTCAACGTGGGATTATTAATAAGTATTAATGATGTATTTTCACAAGCTTTAGAAACATTAGGATATACTGATCTAAGTTTCATCATTTGCTTAACGTTTTTGCGTGGTTGCTGGATGTTCAACCTTCTTGCTGCCTTATTCGTTTTCACACCTCTACAAATCAGTGCTTTGCTTAATTTAAAGTAACTTCATCAGATCGAAGACCAGGTCTTTTAAGATTTCTGTTTTATGAAAGTTTTACGCGCATGGAGTCGTATATAGGCATACACCTATTCATTCACAAAGAGTCGCTGCGAATGTTAAACAAGTAGCTGCACTAATATTTGTAGCTATGTTAAAATGTGTTCATGCAAACTCCAATGCAGAAAATTGTTGTATTGTTTTCCTCTTCTTCTTTCTGTTTCAAGCTATAAATTTTCTTTTGTAACATTTTAATTCTTTTCTTATAGATTTTTGATCTCTTTGATGTGAAGCGAAAAGGAGTGATTGATTTTGGCGACTTTGTTAGATCACTGAATGTTTTCCACCCAAATGCACCACAAGAAGATAAAATCAACTGTGAGTTATAGAGATATGTTCCAACTTTATTTTTGACACTTGTATTTTTGGTTTATTGATCCAAAATTATGGCTGAATGTTACATTAAAGATTTTTTTTGTTTGTTTGTTTGTTTGTGATACTGCAGTTTCATTTAAGCTGTATGATATGGATGGTACAGGATATATAGAACGGCAAGAGGTAGTTTACTCTTAACGTTTGTAGGTTTTTTTATTTATTTATTTTTTTTTTCAGGTTTTGTTAAAATAATTTTAAGGAGGGTTAAATCCACTAGTGGCCACCCAATATTTGATTTTGTTACACTATGGCCACCCAACTTAATACTTTGTGTCACCATGACCATCAAATTTGATTTTATTTCACCATAGCCATCTAATTTCATATAACGTTTCACCATAGTCACCCAATTTCATATAACATTTCATCAGGCCACCCAACTTTTTTCACAATTTGTATTGATTTTAAAAGGGTTGAAACAATAACTTTACATTATACATAAAAAAATAACTTTTTAAAAAAACTAAAATAAAAAATTATTTTTAAAAAATAAAATAAAATAAAAACTTATTTTAAAAAAAAGTTACTTAGAAAAATAAAATAAAATAAAAATTATTTTTTAAAAAAAATAACATTCCTTAAAAAATAAAATAAAATATTTTAAAAAAAAAAAAACATTTTTAAAATAAGATAAAAATTTATTTTAAAATAAACGTTTTTAAAATTAATATTTTAAAAATTTCTTTTTATATATATAATACAAAGTTATCGTTTTACCTCTTTTAAAATTAGTGAAAAATGAAAACGATGAAAAGAAATTCAGTGACCATGGTGAAATATTATATGAAATTAGGTGGTCATGGTGAAACGTTATATGAATTTGGGTGGTCATGGTGAAATAAAATCAAATAGGATTGCTACGGTGATACTAAATATAAAGTTGGATGACTATAATGAAACAAAATAAAATTGGGTGGCCATGATGATACTAAATATAAAGTTGGATGTCCATTAATGGATTTAACCCTTTTAAAGATATTACAATTGCTATTTGCTTATATTTAGGATAATATATCTATGTTCCAAAATTAAAATGTGGTAGGGATGGTCCACTAGAATGTGGCTCCAATTCTTTTCATGACTTTGACTTTAGCTTGATTCTCTTGTATTCTTCTAATTGTTGGAAATTTATCCATTATTTTAGTTACAAGACTCAACACTTATAACCTCCTCATATTTACGTAAATAGAGTTTAATCTACGAAAGATATGATTAGTTTTAATTGACTAGGATTTTAATATTTTGATAAAGTTTGATGTTATTATGAGCTAAATATAACTTAGACAGAAATACTCAAAAACCTGCACAACTTTTTTTGTTTTAGAGTTACAAAGAAAGACCTTATTTCTAAATGGAAATAAATATCCAGTCGAGTCGAAATGTTATGGAAATAAGCGGACAAGAATTGAAAGATATGTCAAAATAACGGACATCATAGGAATCTTTCCATATCTTTAGTAGAATGAAGATGGTTACTTGCAATTTCATTATATAGAGAATAATATGGCCTATATTTGAGGCTTTGTTTCTAAAGTTGCATATCGTTGTATTATTTATTTTTATGATGTAACAGTAATAAGTATTTTCTCAAAACATTATTTTGTCAAAACTCACAATTTTCGAGAATATGCAATAGGGTAAATATATTCACACCACAATTTTTGTTAACTACAATAAACATCCCTATACTTTTCTTATTTTTATACTTAGCCCCTGTTTGGCCTGCATTACTTTCAGGAAAAAATGAATATTGTTACCGTTTTTTTCAAATTATTGGGTCCTACTATCACACATGCTGGTCAAATATTTCGGCGGGGTCACTGTGCAACGGTAACAATTTTTCTAGAAATGGGAAACAAACAGGGGCTTATATTCTTAATTTTTAAATTTTTTTTACCATCAACCCTGTATTAATTTTCACATCTTGTTTATAAAAATTATTTTCGTCCAAAATATTTGTTATGGGGGCCAAAAAGACATTTATCTCTCGTATTTTAAAATAACCGAAATAAATAACTAATACAAAAGCTAAACAACATATTTGTCCATCTTTTCGATACATGTTAGTAGAATATTTGAATGAAAATCGTGATTAAAGACAAAATATGTTAATTAATTAAAGGTTAAGAATGACAATGTGACGAGAAAAAGGTTGAGGACATAAAAGAAAAAGTTAGCAAATATTGGAAACATTTCTTGTAATTAAAATGAGGTGCAGATATAAAAAAACTGTTGTTTGAATATAATTACCCTATGAAATAATCAGCTGGTTACTTATATTCCAAAGTAATGTGGTCAAATGGTGAAATTTACTCCTGTGATATCATCATAAGCTTACTTTTTATTTTTTGTACTTCTCTTTGAATCAGTATATGATGTTTGAGTTTATGGTCCCCTGTTCTTATATGGGGCATCAAACTGTTGTCACACAAGGATTGCCTTCTTTTTCTCCTAGAGCATGTGTTATGTGCTTTTCTTTCTTTTTCTATTTATCTATTTTGCCCCATCTCTGTTCCTGCCTATAGTTGTTATTTGTTGAATTTCCCTTTTTGTCTTATTAGTAGATCTCGTTGTCTTTAGTTCTCCTTTGGGGAATTGGAGAATTATTTTGTGGATAATTGACTACTTGTATTTGATAATTTGATTTTTCATTGTCTTTTTTCTTTCAATTTGCTTCTGTTGAAATGTTATGGTGATTAGTTAAAGAAAATTTGATGAATCACACGTTTTTAATACCATTGTTCGCTTTTCCATTGGAACCAATATGCAGGTTTCTTCACGGTCTTTGGTTTTCGCAGGTTAAGCAAATGTTGATTGCACTTTTATGCGAGTCTGATATGCAGTTGGCTGATGAAACCATTGAGATCATTCTTGACAAGGTGAGTGCTAATGCAAACATGATGCTTATCTTTACATGACTTCTCTGGCATGCTTCTGTATCTTCTTTGTCAAGTGATGTACATGACTTAATTTCTTGGATTAGCAGTGCATTCTCTCTGAGCTGAGTTGATCCAAATGCTTTCCAAATTTTTTCAGCTCGAGCTTAACAGATACATTTCGCGAGCTTATTTTGATTTTGATCAAACTCAACACAATAAGGCTGAGGTTTTGATGGAGTAGAACTTACCTGCACTGAGACTTTTGATACTAGACCTCAGCTTTGCCGAACTCCAAATTATAATTCAAATCAATCAGTTTCATACTGATTGTGTTAATTTTAACAAAGGCTGCAAAAAAGTATGGCAAATATCAATATTCATCAAATTAATATAAAAACCAAAACTATAATCTTCGATGTTGCGTGGTTTGTGTGTGGAGGTACATACTTCATACACACTCACAAGATAGAAAGAGACGTGCATATATGCTTACCAGGGGGAAGAGGAGAGAAACTTTGAGATAATGAAACACAGAAGAAGAAAATTCCATCTGTCTCTTAATCTTCGGAGAAATTGTCTCTCTGGCAGTGCAAAGTTAAAAAATAATGTGCCTATGAAATGGATGTCCAATTTAGCACAGATTACAAAGAGGGTGAGAGGAAAGATCACCACTTTTTCTTGGTCTAGCAGATTCCAGAATCTCAACTTGGGGATGCTATTTATTCTGCATTTTGATAAATCTAATACAAAAGAAATGTTAGCTCTGTGGTCAAGCACTTTTTCTTGGTCTAGCAGATTCCAGAATCTCAACTTGGGGATGCTATTTATTCTGCATTTTGATAAATCTAATACAAAAGAAATGTTAGCTCTGTGGTCAGGCACTAAAGGGAAAAGGTTCGAAACCTTGTTTAATTTAAATTTGTGAATTATCAAATGTAATACATTAATCATTCAGGTAGGATTACAAGGCTTTGAGCTCAAGATTTTAGGAGCACAGTTTGATCTCAAGATCATAGCTCTGTGGTCAGGCACTAAAGGTCAAATGTTCAAAATGTTGTTTAATTTGCTTCTATATTTGTGGCACATAGTTGTATAATGTAGTTTGTGTTCTGAGTTCTGCTGGTTGACTCTTGTAAAATTTTTCAGCTGGGACTTAAAAAGTAAAAGAAGATAGGAAAAACAAAAATGAAAAGAAATGAAGGGTCCATTTGTTTGTTATTTTGTGAGATTAATGTATATTTCCTTTCGTGTATCTGGAATTTACTTTCTATATAGGTGGTACGTACTAGTTTGTTGCATTTTGGTTCTGCTTGTTTCCTCTTTCATAAAACGTCAGGGTAATGTAAAAGCAAAAGAGAATGAAAGAAAAAGAAAGATGCGTCCATTTATTTGATATCTGAACTTTTCCGGCTTTTCAAGAGTTGGAATTGAATGCCAGATTATGTTTTGCATGTTATTTGGGTAGTGTATATCTCTTCTTTCACTGAACCTTTTTCTGTTCTTTACCGAGGCACCCTTGGAGACTGGTTTTTAAGAATCTGATGCTCCTTTATTACGGGAATGTAGTTATAAGGAGTTTTATTGGGGAGTAAAATTTGTATTTCCTTTCGTGCACAATTCACTTCTAGATTGTGGCATTTTCTTAACAAACTGGAATCCTGTAATCTGGGTTCTGTTGCTCGACTCTTTCATGAAACTCAGATTTTCTTGTTTTTTCTGTTACTTCATCGAACAGACATTTTTGGAAGCAGACATTGACCAGGACGGAAAAATAGATAAATCTGAATGGCACAATTTTGTGTCCCGAAATCCTTCACTGTTGAAGATAATGACACT
>CAIGRL010018695.1:0-12095 GCA_903798325.1 Fraxinus xanthoxyloides | reverse complement strand
TCTCCATGGTTTCTTCCTCTTCTTACATTTTCAATCAGTCCATCTACAACATGTATCCTATACTAGTTGGCACGCAGGCCTGAATAACGTTGGACGCGCAGGCCTATAATAATAACAATAATAAAGGACTCGTAGGTCCAGAATGAATTAAGAGCTCACAGACTCATAATACAACAAGCATGAAATTAATCAATCAACACATCCACCCAGAATGACTACCCGTCTTTCTCTCGCGAACAACAATACCCTCCATGAACCTTAGAACCGATGACTAGATGCTTCATCTTTTCCTTAGAATAAAGCACATCATATACTTCGTCAATTGTAAGAGTATCCCGACTATAGAAAATGATATCTCTAAAAGTCACATATGAAGGCGACAACGAGGATAACAATATCAGCCATAAATCATCTTCATCATATTCAACCTCCATCGTTTCCAAATCAGTGATGATTTCCTTAAACGCCGATAGATGACCTTCCAAAGATCCACCTTCCGACAAGCGATGAGAATACAATCATTGCTTCAAGTGTAACTTACTTGTCAAGCTCTTTATCAGACAATGCTGCTCCAACTTCAACCGTAATGTAGCGGCACTTTTCTTCTTTACCACGTCCTGAAGAATTTCATTAAAAAGATGAAGATGTATCTGAGATAGGGCTTTCCAATCCTTTTGTCATTTCTCCTCCGCATTCATTGTTGCAGACATTCTATCAATCCCCAGCAAAGCATCATCAACATCCAATTGAGCAAGAACCGCTCATATCTTGATTTGCCACAATAAAATTCTACTGTTGCGATCTAAAAGCGAAATATCAAATTTCAAAGTTTCAATCCCTGAACAATCGACCTTGCTCCAACCTCACTTTAATAATTAATTTGGACCTCCCAAAAAATCGTCAAAAAAATTCTTAGCTTAGATACCACTTGCTATGAATCAACCTGATATCAAGAACGTTCTAATATAGATTTTTGAAAAATCGGCCAAATAATTAAAGGCAAAAATTGTGAACAATATGAAATTTAATGGATTACACAACAATCGAGTAAATTGTGGAAGAGGAGAATTTATTATACCAAGAAATAAACAATTGTCTTACAAGATTTGATCCTCGCAATCTAATCTAGCTGATTTTCTCTTGTTTTTAATATATTCAACAATGATTTAATTGTTATAATCTCTCTTGAGTCTTTTCTTTTGACCTTTTTGAAGTGTCTATACCTTGTGGAGTATTTATAGAAGCCAAAACTCGAAGTTGTAGAGTCCAAGATGAAGAAGTCCCAAAATTCGGATAAAACGAAAAAATCACGATCATGTTACTATTGCAGCACCTAGGCGCTACGTTGCATCGCTTATGCGCTAGGTGCGGCACTTGGGCGATACGCTAGCGCTCAAGTGCTATGGGCGCTAGGTCTCAGGTTAACATTAAAAAATATGCTTTTTGCCATCCAAGAGTCTCTCAAGCCAAACTCCTAATTATTATTGAAACTTGATTCCCACAACTTAGGACTCTACAAACCCAAGTACCTTAGACTTCTTACAATCAACCAAATATCAAATCACATGGATTCCAATCAACTAGGGCTTCTAAATTAAGATTAAAGAAGTTTCATTCATGCAACAAACTTCCAAATCACATAGAATTTTTATCACAAAACCTAACAAATTCACAGAATACGAGGAAAATTGACGAACAAAATATTGGTTATAAACCCACAAAGAAACCTTTTAGAACCTATTTTAGATAGAGGAATGAGGAATGGTAGTGTTGATCATGGTCCAGAACACGAGGAAAAAGAGAAGATGAATCGGGGAAGAAGCGATGGGAATTTGATGGATTCAAGAAATGGAAGAAAAATGATTCGAAGGATGAAACAATTCCACTGACTCTCAATGAAAAATTAGATGGTGAAAGTTACACTGGCAGGCTCATCACAAACCTAGCTGCTGAGGGATCAGACACCGAGCAAATCAATATGAAATTCCATACAGATGGTGCACCTATAGATTTCTTTGTCGATAAGGTATAACATCTCACTCTCCAAAGGTACTGTAACTTGAAATATAGATTGTTGAATTTTGTTACTAGATTCTATTAGAGCTTGAAACTTACATGTTTACTACTTTTTTCTGCATTATCTTCATGAAAATTTTAGGTATTATGAGAGAACATAAAGAAGGTGCTGTTGTAATAAGTATTTCTTTTATTTTCAGCTCTCTTTTCGAATTTTGATTAATACGTTCAACTACTAATTAATTTGCATTTGTATAGTAGCAATGTTATTACATAGACTAACTAATTTTGATTGATACGTTCCACTACTAATTAATAAGGCTTTCGGTTAATAAGGCTGACCTGAAAAGGTTTCCCCAAGTAATGCTCCTTGCACCTTTTTTTTTTCAAATACTTGTGTTGATCCAATGAACTTAGTTAATTGGAATGAAATAATCATTTTGTTTTAAGCTGTTGCAGAAATACTCTATATCCATGCTAAAATATTTCTTTGTTATTTCAAATCATGGTGTGATTGATATGGTGATGTCGTGTTAGATGTGGTTAGAAAAGAATTCAATGAGCATGTTGGAGAGATGAGAAATTCCTTAGTATCCACCAAGGAGAAGCACAACTTCAAAAGACATATCACATTTGGTGATGACAATGAAAGTAGTTGGGATTCATCAAATAATGAGATAGAATCCACAAGGAAAGTGTGTACTTGAAACCCCTTTCTTGTTTTAATTCTTTATTATATAATTCTAACCTCTGAAACTCATTGATGCTACCAAAAAGAGTACCTGGGTAAGTCCGACCCGAATGAAAGAACTCTGCGTGATCCAAACTTCGACACCTGAAACAAAGGCTTCGAGGTATGTCCTCGTCGCCTCTCCAATGCTTAAGTCAGTGAATGTAGAAAGTATTTAAGCTGAAGAATATATATATATATAAAACGTACCTGAATGATGAGGATGTGATACATATTTATAGAGGCTGGTGGTTGAGTCCTGGTAGGACCGATATTCCCTTACGGGAGATGTTTGTATTGTGTTAGGATTGTATTATTTTGAGATAAGATGAACTTTATGGTAAGTTGGGGTTTTAGTAGTTAATTTGAACTAGTATACTATGGTCACGTGTGGTTGGAGGGACGCGCGTAAGGTAGGGACCTCGAGATCAATGAGATTGGCTGACTTGTCTCGACCCCGACCCTACATAATGGGCCGAAAGGATCCAGTAAGTGAAGTAATTAGGTCGGGTTCGGGTATCACGTCTTTGGTGGGTGAGTATAGACATCGAGCTCGACCTCAGTGGTCCAAGTTGATGGACCTAATTGAGGAGGCCCAGGTCGAGTTCAGGTTATGTGTCACCACAGGCCCCGTGCATCGAGGTCGTAGCTAAGGAGACTCTCTCAAGTGGTGGGCTTGGATGCATAGGGCAGTAATTGGACCGAGTTGAACATGGTGGGCCTTTGTAGGCCGCCACGCGTTGACAAGGTACGGGTAAGAGGGCACTGACCAGGATTAGCGACATGTGGCAGAAACCAACGCCCAAGATCAAAGGACTTTTCACCTTCCTCATGTCCTTTTAAATACCCCAATTTTTTACATTTCATTTTTCACTTTTTTACTCTCAAAGTCGGCGGTTCGAGTCCGAGGTTATAGAGTTTAGCTTCGCCTTTTAAGAGGCAAGTGTTCGAGTTCCTAAGTTATTTATTTATAATGTCTAGCAGTAGCAGTGAGAGGTCGAGTGGTAGCAGCAATAGCGCGACGTCTAGTAGCTCGAACCATAGTAGACCCGACCCCTATAATTCGTCCCTCGTCCCTCGTCCCTATGGCAATGCCCATTACTTCGCAGCCAGAGTTCGAGTCTGTAATGACGTATCCTAGATAGAGACCATGTACAAATAACACGTCATTATAAAAATAGCTCGACAGTTCGGGGTTATGCCTGCGTGTGACGTTAGAACCCCAGACTTGACGAAACCATGTTAGATGCTCGGGACGAAGAGATAACTGTTTTTAGGGATGCTCTCAAGGGCGGGCTCAGGTGGCCGTTACACCCTTTCTTTATTGATTTCTTAACCTCGTACTTAATCTATCCAGGTCAGCTACCCTGAATGGGTGGAGGCTGCTAGTTTATTTTTTTATTTTGTGTAGGTGCCTCGGGGTTAATCCTAGAACCGACCTTCTTAGAATGGTTTACGATTTGAAATACTCGCCGGGGTTTAATTGCTTCATTACTTGTCGACGAAGGGGGGATTTAGGACGCTTGACACCCCGGGCTCTCTTCGAGGTTGGAAGGAGAGGTACTTTTTTGTCAGACCTCAAAACCCCGACCACCCCTTTAGGCCAATGTGGTCAGTCCCCGATAAGGATAGTTTTAATGAGGGGCAAGCCTACTTCGAGGTTTTGGAGAGTGATAGGCTTAGGTTAGTTAACCACGAGCCCTGGTAGCCAAGGTTGATTACTTGCCCGAGGAAGACACCCTCGACCTAGCCAACGTGAGGGGCATCGAAGGTACGAGTCTGAACCCTTCCTACTTTGTAAGTTGTTTCCCGATCTAAGCTCGAGCTAATGACTCGTTCGGCTTTTGCAGATTTAGAGATGTCTTTCAACCCGTCTGCCCTTCTTGATAACGTGTATAAGAAGTCCAAGGGCCCGAAGCCTAAGCCACCGGCCCCATCCAAGGAGAAGAAGAGGGCTTGAGATTCATCATTGAGTCGAGTTCCTAGTGGCCCCAGCTAGCCTTCGAAGAGCCTCGGGCCGTACCCTCAGCCCTCTCATCGCCCTTTTGCTTCTCGAGGTCCTCCAGAGGTCGTGGATCTGGAGGAGGAAACCTCCCTTTCTCAAGAGCTACTCGAGGATCGCGCCCGATGCCCCCTGATCCCGTCGCTGGTGGCAAAGTATAAAGGGGAGGTTGACCCCGGTGAGGGTGTTCGAGCGCTCGAGCTTGTCACCTTAAAGGTATGTTCTTTTAATTGTCGGGCCTTTTCCTTGGAATATTTTTTCTGTCATTGACCAAATTTCGCTCTGATTGACCTTCTCTGTTGGCCCTGAGTATGGGTCGAGGTTTGTCGCTGAGGAGTCTTGAGACCTCCAGCAAGGTTGAAGAGTTCGAGGCCCAGGTAGGGCAAAAAGGCGGGCACATCAGGGAGCTCGAGGTGGAGAGGGACCTTGTTCGCATCGAGATGCGGAAGCTGCGCGATCAAATGGGTGAGCTCGAGGACAAGGTCGAGGAGGCAAAGCTAGAGTTTATCCAAGTGAAGCGAGGGGTTGAGGATCAGCTGGCCAATGCCAGATCTCAGGCCATCGAGGACTTTAAGAGTTCTGACAAGCAAAAGGCCTTGCTCGGGAAATATGGGTCGAGGTCGAACCACTACGGCTTGAGGTTGGCCAGTCCTTCCTAAGGACGAAATTGCCCGATGATGCCAAGCCTATCATCGAAGACTTAAGGTCAGTGAACGAGCTTGCCACGAGCTCGAGCTTTCTTCGTCCGAGGTGGAAGACGATGCTGATGAGGAGGTCGCCACCCCTCATGATGAAGAACCGACCGACCCCACCAATTTAGATTAGGTCCTCCCCGATATCGAATGTAAATTTTGTGTATTCAGAAAATGTATTAAGTACATTGCCCGATCTGGGCCTAATGAGTGAACAATACTTTTTATTCTTATGATCGTGCAATATTAATAATATTTTTTTTGTTCTCAACTTCAGGGTCAAGTATTTCCATATGAGTTTTGAATTATGTCATTGATCTCGAGGTTTCCTCCCCCCAGGTAGCTCGGGATTTTAAGTTCGAGCGTATTACTTGGCCATTTTGTGTCCCAAGTAGCTCGAGTTTTGTGCTTGAGCGTATTATTTGGTTGTTTTTGTGCCAAGTAGCTCGAGTTTTGTGTTCGAGCGTATTATTTGGCCGTTTTGTGTCCCAAGTAGCTCGAGTTTTGTGCTCGAGCGTATTACTTGGTTGTTTTTGTGTGCCAGCAGACGAGTTTATTACTTGGTTGTTTTTGTGCCAAGTAGCTCGAGTTTTATGTTCGAACGTGTAACTTCCCTGTTTTTTGTGTCCCAAGTAGCTTGAGTTTTGTGCTCGAGCGTATTGCTTGGTTGTTTTTGTGTCCCAAGTAGCTCGAGTTTTGTGCTCGAGCGTATTACTTGATTGTTTTGTGCGGGTCCTAACTTGCCCGATGGGTGACCGGCGGCCGCAGCATTTTGGAGCACTAAATCTCCCACTCTAAACCTCCTCGTCTTGACCTTGGTGTTGATGTGCTTGGCTGTCCTGCTCTGATACTTTGCGGCCTTTATAGATGCTTGCTCCCTTATTTCCTCAAGCATGTCCAAATGCTCGGTGGTTTACCCGGCAATGTAGGGCTCAATCATCCTATGCGTTGGATGGCCTACTTCAATCGGTATCGTAGCTTCCACACCAAAGGCCAACATGAAAGGGATTTCACCGGTCGTAGTCTTGTGAGAGGTCTTGTACGTCCACAGGATGGCCGGTAGTTCTTCTGGCCAACTATCCTTGGCATCCCCAATCCTTGTCGGAGGTCCTGCAGTATGATCTGATTGGTTACCTCAGCGAGACCACTGCTCTGAGGGTTTGAGACTGATGTTAGCCGATGGTGAATCCCGAGGAGGTTGCAAAAGCTCCTGAACTATGCGTTATCAAATTGTTTCCCATTATCTGTTATCAATACCTTGGGTATTCTGAACCTACAAATAATAGACTTCCATACGAATGATCTGACTTTTGGCTCTGAGATGGTGGCCAATGGTTTCGCATCTACCCATTTGGTGAAGTATTCCACTGTCACGATGACGAATTTCAACTGACTTCTTGCTAATGGAAAGGGCCTAAGGATGTCGACTCCCCATTGCTCAAACGGAGCAGCGCAGGGGATGGATGTTAGCTCTTCGGCGAGGACGTGTATGATGTTTCCGAACCTTTGGCATTTGTCACATTTCTTGACATAGTTCGAGGCATCTTGTTTCATGTTCGGCCAGTAGTAACCGTACCTTATAAGTTTGGAGGCCAGTGCGCGAGCTCCTTGATGATTTCCACATATACCTTCGTGAACCTCCGCTAAGGCTTGTAGAGATTCGGAGGGCTTAAGACACCTCAAGTAGGGTAGGGCAAGACTTCTATGAAACAAAAATACCTTTTATAACACAGTATCTTGTTGCTCTAGCGTTAATGTTTCTTGCCTCTCGGGGGTCAGACGGTAGGTTACCGCTGTTCAAATACTCTATTATCGGGTCCATCTAAGATGGCTCATTGTCGATGTCCATGATACTAGGCCTTGGGCTGATGCTGGGTTTCGTAACTATCTTCTAGTGTAATGTTCTATCCAATCCATCAACTCCCATGAACATGAGCCTCGACAACGCGTCAGCTTTTGAATTATCAGCCTTCACAACTTTCCTAATTTCACAACTCTTGAATTTCCTCTGGAAGTCTTGCGCCTTCAAGCAGTATAGGCTCATTTTTTCATCATTTCTTTCGAAAGTGCCCTCGGTCTGGCTCACCACAAGTTGGGAATCACTGAACACATTGACATACTCGAGCCCAAGGTTGTGCGCCAGTTCAAATGCTAAGATGACAGCCTCATACTCCGCTTCGTTGTTGGTGGCTTCGAACTCAAACCTAAATGCACATTGAATTTCGGTTGTTTTTGTTGGGTTAGTTATAATAACACTGACACCCAACATCGAACTATTCGAGGCTCCATGGACAAATATTTCCCAAACTTCTGAGGTATTGTTCGGGTCTACACCAGGTGGCCCCCGAGTCCCAGGGGTGAGTTCTGCGATGAAGTTGACTGGTGATTGTGACTTGATTGCCGGACGTGGTTTGAATTCTATGTCAAATTCTCCTAGCTCAATAGCCCATTTAAGTAGTCTTCCAGAGACATTCGGCTTTTGAAGTATGTGCCTCAGCGGTTGGTTGGTGAGGACAACAATCGGGTGGGATTGAAAGTACTGGCGGAGTTTTGGCGGCCACCACCAAGGCAAGAGCAAGTTGTTCAGCCAGGGTGTACCGAGTTTCTGCATCTAGGAGTACTTTACTTACGTAGTATATAGGTTGTTGGACCTTTCTGACTTCTTTTGTTAGAACTGCACTTACCGCGCTTTCAGAGACAGCCAAATATAGTAGCAACGTCTCACCAAGCTCTGGTTTAACTAGGACGGGAGGGGTCACTAAAGCATTCTTTAGCTCTTGAAAAGCTGCATTGCATTCTTCACTCCAATCAAAGCTCTGGTTACCTCTTAAGATTTTAAAGAATGGAAGGCACTTGTCCGCTGCCCGAGATACGAAGATGTTCAATGCCGCCGCGTCCTGTTAGTTTCGGTGTATCCTTCTTATACCTTGGGGGTTCCATTGAAACCAGGGCTCCTATCTTGTCAGGGTTGGCCTCTATTCCCCTATGGGTGATCATGAATCCCAAGAATTTGCCGGATGTTACTCCAAACGCGCACTTGGCGGGATTTAGCTTCATCCTATACTTTCGTAAAGTAGCAAAGACCTCTTCTAGGTCAATAACGTGATTGTCTAGCTGTTTGCTTTTGACGACCATGTTCCTATCATGTTGGCAAAGATTTTATTAACGAGTCTCTGATATGTAACTCCTGCCTTCTTTAACCCGAATGGCATGACCTTATCGCAGTAGATGTCCGAGTCAGCCATAAACGAGGTCTTCTCTTGATCCTCTTCCAACATTAGAATTTGATGGTATCCCGAAAAAGCGTTTAAGAAATTGTATAACTTGTGTCCCGAGGTACTATCCACAAGATTGTCGATCCAGGGTAGGGGTAGTTGTCCTTGGGGCACGCCCTGTTTAGATCTGTGAAGTCGATGCAGAACCGCCACTTGCCGTTTGCCTTCTTGACCAAGACCACATTGGCAAGCCAATCCGGGTATTGGACCTCCCGTATAAAATTGGCCTTCAGAAGTTTTGCAATTTCTTCCCCGGATAACCTCCCATCGCTCTGGTGCAAACTGTCTCCTTTTCTACTTTATTGGTTTCGCACTCTGGTTTACATTAAGTTTATGCACCGCAATCGCGGGGTCAATTCCAAGCATGTCTTCCACGCTCCAAGCAAATATGTCAACGTTGCGGGACAAACAACCGATGAGTTCATGCTTAGTCGTGTCGTCGAGACCTTGACCAATGGTAATTTTCCTACCTGGCTCGAGCTCGACCTCGTCCATTTTTTCAACCGGTGCCACCCTTCCCCAGTGGTCGAGCTCGAGTTCTGCCTCTATCAATTGCATGACATCTGATTTGATCTCCTTAACACTGCTGACACTGTCTAGCCACTACCTGGCTTTCCCAAACCACTCCGACCTCTTGATTAGTAGGGAACTTTACTGTGAGGTGGAATGTTGAGACAATCGCCTTGATCATGTTTAATAGTGGTCTGCCAAGTATGGCATTGTAGGCATAGGTATACGAACCACCTGAAACGTCGTGATCTGGGTTACCTGTCTTTCTTCTGACCCCAAGGTTAGAGGTAAGCTGACAACACCTTCGGGAACAACAATTCCTCCTCCAAAACCCTGGAGAGAAGTTTTGACTGGTTTGAGATGATCTGCCGATAAACCCATCTTATCGAAAGCTTCGCGTGACAACACGTTTGTCGCAGTACCGTTGTCCACCACATCAAAGTTAGCGATGATGGCTGATATAACCAGCGCATCGTCGTGTGGGAAGGATATGCCTTCCAAATCCTTTGCTCCAAAAGTTATGTCCTCCATACTACTCTCCTCCATGTTCAAAATCAAGGGGTACTGCCTTGCGTACTGCTTACGCCCATTGCTAGAATCTCATCCGAAAGCCATTCCCCCAACAATGATGTTAATGGTTCCCGCGGTAGGTTGCTGATCCCTTTTGTCACCAGGTGGTCTCTCCTTATTCTGTCTGTTCTGGGGACGCTTGTCTCGGCTCACATACGTACCTAGAAAACCCCTCCTGATGAGGGACTCGATCTCCCGCTTTAAAGCAAAACACCCTTCCGTCGTGTGGCCATGATCTCTATGAAAATCACAATATTTACTTTTGTCACAGGTTCAGGAGGAGATTGTAGCTTGGGAGGCCACTTTAGCTCCTTGAGATCCTTGATCTCCATTAAGATGTTAGATCTCGTGTTGTTGAATCGCGTAAAGGATGTCGGGGAACCTCTTGTCTTGACTGGCCGCGGGAAAGATCCAATCGTTGGGGGGACCGTGGGGCCTCTTCATATCTGCCTTCTTTCCTAATGGTGTATCTCTCCTTGGAAACATTGTCTCCTCCATGTTAATGTATTTCTCAGCTCTCGTGAGAAGATCGATTATTGATTTAGGAGGAGTTTTTGATATGGACATCTTGAATGCGTTACACCTTACAGCATATGTGAGAGCGGAGACCACGGATGTGATATGTAGGTCGGGTATCAGGAGTCTTTCCTTCTTGAATCTCGTCATGAAGCCGCGAAGATCCTCGTTGGGTCCCTAGCGCATCTACATGAGCGATGCAACCGTCTTTTTGATACCTTTACTGCGGTGAAGAGGGCAGAGAACTTGTTAGCCAAATCTGAAAAAGAAGATACAGAGTGGGGTTCTAGCGTGGAAAACCAACCTCTGGCGGTTTTAGTCAGTGTCTGAGGAAAAGGTTTACACATCACGGCGTCGGGTGCAACTTGTAAGTTCATGATGTCGGTGTATATGTTAAGATGGTTGATGGGGTCCGTCGTCCCATCATACTCCTTCACTCGTGGGTATTTGAAACAATCCGGTAGGGGACATGACAAGACTTTGGGGATGAACGGGGTGTTGGGAGTGAATCTCGTTACTCCCTGGGACTTCTGAAGCATCCCGGTCGTGATCCCTTCTTGGATAATTCTTGCCAGGTCCGTCGAATCCATCGCGGCCGATCTCGGCTCAGTGTGCGCTTGGGGTACGCCAGATGCCCCAGCCTCACAATGACTAGGACCCGGAGCCTGAGCATCTGCCATATTGTTACTTTGCGGGGATGGTATTGGGGGTGCGCTTCTCTCTTGTAAGAGTTGAGTTAGTATGGCCACTTGCTGGCGAAGTTTTTCGAAAGTGACCGGTGTAACTGTCGTGAGCAGATGAGGCCGGTCTTCTGACGTAACCTCATGAGGGGCCGAAGGATCTGCAGCAACAGGTTGATTAGGAGGAGATGAGCTTGCTGGGAGATGTCTTGATCGTGTGTTAACCATGGCTTCTGGTAGCACTTCCCACAGACGGCGCCAAATGATGCTACCAAAAGTGTACCTGGGTAAGTCCGACCCGAATGAAAGAACTCTGCGTGATCCGAACTTCAACACCTGAAACAAAGGCGTCGAGGTATATCCTCGTCGCCTCTTCAATGCTTAAGTCAGTGAATGGAAATATATATATATATGAATGATGAGGATGTGATACATATTTATAGAGGTTGGTGGTTGAGTCCTCGTAGGACCGATATTCCCTTATCGGAGATGTTTGTGTTGTGTTAGGATTGTGTTGTTTTGAGATAAGGTGAACTTTATGGTAAGTTGGGGTTTTAGTAGTTAAGTTGAACTAGTATATTATGGTCACGTGTGGTTAGAGGGAAGCGCGTGAAGTAGGGACCTCGAGATCAATGGGATTGGCTGACTTGTCTCGACCCCGACCCTACGTAATGGGCCGAAAGGATCCAGTAAGTGAAGTAATTAGGTCGGGTTCGGGTATCACGTCTTTGGTGGGTGAGCATGGACATCGAACTCGACCTCAGTGGTCCAAGTTGATGGGCCTAATTGAGGAGGCCCAGGTCGAGTTCGGGTTATGTGTCACCACTCATGTTTTAATTCTTTATTATATATTTCTGACCTTTAAAAATGGTTTGAATTTTCATTAGCATTTGACACATTAACAATACCTTTAAAAAAAGAGTAATATTAGACGTACAGAAGAAACTTGCCAGAAAGTCACCAGAAGGACTTAAAATGTCTATTTTGCCCTTAATGAAATAAATTGCAGAATAGATCATATATCTTTTGGTTATTAGTTATGTCATACAATTCTTTTGTTTGAATCGTAAATTCTAATTTGAATTATTATTTATATGATAGCTT
>CAIGRL010018673.1:0-12627 GCA_903798325.1 Fraxinus xanthoxyloides | reverse complement strand
ATTAAAATCGCATTAAAATTGAAAAATTAGTCGTTATTGTTGACTTTTATTAGACGAGTGAGACTCAATAACGGCTATATTTTCAATTTTAATCACTCTCAAATACGCTCTAAATACGTGAACGACTGTAGAGCTTGTTTGAGTTCCATGATAATTTTTTTATAATTAAAATCAAAGTTAAACGTCGATTTTAATCAAATATTTGTAACTATTACTTATTATTCATACATTCAGAAAACTCATTATTCTTTTTCGCTATAATTATTTTCAAACGATAGTAAAGGGCTAAGATTAAATTCCGCTCCATTCATAGATTTTTTATTTTTATTTTTAATTATTAACATAAACCCTTTGCGTCGCTTATTTACAAAATTATACACACGTTAGGTTTTGGTAAAAAAAAAATGATTATTATATAGACAAAAATTTAAATAATTAAAACGTGTTTCGAATATAAAAGTGTAAATATATAAAAATATATTTTATTTAACAGTAAAAAAAAAACAATTGGACGTAATAGTCGGTGATAAGAGTAGCTTGCACGGTTTGTTCATCGAAGAATGATTCATGCCTTTCGTACCATGCTTGTATCATTTCAAGCGGAGAAAAGGCACAAAACTAGGAAAACAAAATGACAAATTTAGAGTGAGAAAGAAAAAAGGTAGAGAAAGAAAAATAAAAATAAAAGAAATGATGAAAGTTATCACAATCAGTTTCATGGATCTATGTGATTATAAGATCACTTTTTTAAAATTTAATAATTTTCTTGAAAATCGAGTAGTGGATCTATGTCGCATAGACATAAGATTATCAACGATCATGGTAAATAATATTACTCTTTCTTCCTTTAAACTTTTTTTTTTTATTATTATTTCTTGGAAAATGAAGTAGAATGATGTTTTGTTATTAGGAAATGTTTAGTATATTGAAAATGGCCGAATGACGACTACAAATAATAGTAGTTACCATTCTCCTCATCGTTATGCTCTATGTAAAACAACTTATATGAACTCTTCTTTATCGCGTCATTACACCGTCATTACATGAATTGTGTTACAAACAAAAATCAAATTACTAATAACATGTTAACATGTTGTGGGATAAGAATGGTAATGAAATTATGATGTTTAGCAAAATCAAGTGATTTAGAAAGTGGACTTGGGACAAAATTATACTTCCAAAGCAAGAAAGAGTACTTGCAACCCATTTGAGAGTTTCTTTGCCCTACTTTTGGTACAAGTTTAATGATCCATTGTTTCTTTCCATTCATCAATTTAAAAAGCAATTTAAGAAATTTGTTGATTGACTAATTACTATCTTACATTTTTAATTATTTTCTTCTTTATTTTTGTTTGATATTATTCAATTCAGCATACCAAATATAACATTACTTTTAATATAAAAAACGTTTGAACTTCCTAATGGTTTTGGAAGTTATTTGTTTCGTGTCAAATTATGTAAGTTCTTTTTGTTTTTGTTTTTGTTTTTGTTTTTGCATTTACTTGTATGATTATACTTATTTGTAACCCTAATAGGGCATGGTGCAAATAAAAGTGCATAGTGCCATGAGCCTAATTGTCGTATACGAGTAACGAGCACGAGTGATCATTTGCAATCGAGACATACAGAAGCCATGTCAAGAGAACTTGATAAAGATACAATAAATCAGAATGTTGAAATCTCGATGACTTGTTCCTCGTAAATAACTAAATATATCGATATTGCAAATGCAACACACATGCATTCCAACAATTTCATCAATAAACTAAATAGAGTTAAACACGCAACTAATCGTGAATAAAATTCAATATGAAAAGGTTAAATTAAGAATGTGTTTGAACCACATTATTTTGTGAGAATATATTCTGGAATTGTAGAATGATGTAGAATGTGTGATTGGAAAAGAAGAAAAAGTTATTGATATGATGAAAAATATTATTTTATTGAAAAATGTGTGGTTGAAAATGAGTTACAAAAAAAAAATGAAAATTTTAATGTGTACCAAGCAGGGCTAAGTAGAATTTGAAGTTATGTGCTAATAGAGAAAGATTGGTCGTTACACAATATTATCTACCAATAAACAACTGCATTTATGGATGGCAAAATCAGAAGCAAAGATTCAAAGTTAAGATGTGAATGCAAATTTTTCCCATAAAAAGATGAACATAAATTGGCAAGGTAATAAAAGAAGTCAAAAGGTGAAGCTTAAGAAGAGAAAGGGGTCTATATGGGATAATGGGAACAGAAAAAGTGCAATGGCAGGCAAGCACGTTTTCATGCCTTTTCACTTTGCAACCAATAAAATTTATTTAAAAGAAAAAAAATTATCACCAAATTGAGACAAAAATATTTTATGGGTTTAGTTGGATTATTGGTGTTGGAACACCAGAAGAGGAATACTCTACATAGGATTCTGATTTCTGAATTTTTTGGGCAACTTTAATTAATTAAATAATTAATCATTTGTACAATAAAAACACCCACATGATTATCTAATTAATTAATCAGAATAAAGAACAGTACTAACCTGTAAACATTACAATTGCAGAATACAACAGAATCTTTTCAGTTTTTCTCTAATCAAGAATTTGTTGAAACGCTAAAAAAATATCAAAAGAATAAGTCGCTTTATGTGTAATTGAAAATGAGTACAAGAATGAGAATAAAAATTTTAATATGATTTAAACAGTGATTTAAAGGTACTTGAATTCTCATTTCATGTCATATGTCATTTGAGCAGGGTTGGATACAGTTCAATTCTAAAAAAATCAACGGATGTCTTTTAAATGGAATTGTCGAATAACTTTAATTATTAAATCGAGTTCAGTTCGATTCGATTTCATACCATAATTGAATTTTTTTAATATTCTCATATTTCTTACGATTGTTTTTATTCTCTTAATCTTTGAAAAAACATAACAATCTAACAAATGATATGTTCCATCTTAATACAAAATGACAAATATAATCCAAGTTTAAAATTACAAACAAGTCATCTAATAAAATCATTCACCAACAAGGTATATTATGGATTAATCTATGTGTACACACCTCACTCACATTATGTCACCCCCTATGTATACACATATCATGGCCCTAATATTAATACTTTCCTTCTCAAAACATAGATAAATACTCGATCTAAAACGATAAATAAAATAGTGGTTGTCGAAGAAAATTTCTATTTAAGCTTGTGGCATGTTTCCGAATGTTACTTCTTAAGTATACACAATATTTACGAGACATTAAAATTTATCATGAACTTGATAATGTTAAGAAAGACTTATTTATTTTCTTGCTATTAATGTAACAACTAATTATAATATATTAAATATCATATCAAGGGAGAATCATTTTTTTACGATTCTATCCCTACTATAATTCAATTATTTCAATAATATCTTACTTTTCTTTTTCAATATTTATTAAATTTATTTAATCATTTAGTTACCATTAATATAAATGTACATTTCACAAATTCATTTCCCTTGTATGCTTTCATTAATGTATGAATTTCTTATTATTCAAATTCAATTAATTAACATTCACATTCATTTAATTAATATTCATCTTAATTTATGCATTTTATTGTTATTAGTTTTAGTTATAAGTTAATTAGAATTTCATTATTCACATCCGTGTATGCTAATTAATATCCAGTTTACTTAATTGAAAATTAAATAAATGATTTAACATTCATTGTCACATATATATTCCCTGATATTAATTCTAAACTAATTAATATTCAAACATATTGAAGTATCATTTTTTACAGCACTTATATAGCATTTTATTTCAACATTAACTAGTAAAATAAAAGGGGTAATTAATTAGAAGGTGTTTGGTATGGATTAAAATTAAATTTTTAGTAGATTGTGATAGAAGTTTTTGAAATGAGTGGTTGAAAAGTTGTGCTACCCATGAATGATGTAGTTAATATTGATTGTTTAACTTTAACTCAAATTAAAATATTTACCAAACAGGGCCTTGATAAATTGAAATAATTTGCTATGTGAAAATTGAAATCTTTTGAGCTTATTGAAAAGGAGTCTAACATTATTATGCTAATAATAGAGTAAATTTAAGTTAAATCTAAAAAATTAATAAATAAAAAAATTGAGGTGAATTGTGAACATTACAATTTACTTTGTTGGGGTCCACAATCAAATTAAAATTGAAAGTCAACAGGCAAACTTTTGGAAAATAGTTTTTGTTGGACAATTGAACATAATTAGGTATCTCACATTGAAAGTCTTTGCTGCAATTTGAAGGGAATGCATCTATAAAACCAGCAGGCCATCATAGATTATTCGTAGGCCGTTGACTCTGGCGCGTGAGCCCATTAATGAAGTTCAAAAATTTTAAATTAAATTTTAATAAAAATGGGAAACCCTTTATCCGTTTTCGATTAAACTGGTCGGTTTCATGGTTGGTTTTAACGATTTTGTTATATTCAATTGATAACATATGATCGGCTTGATTCCACAGTCGAATTGAAACTGTTTCGATTTTAACATTAGTTATGACTATGAGTTAATTGTTCCAATGGTCATTGAACTTACGTATGTATTTTTATTTGCTCATTAAAGTTTAAAATGCCGAGATTTGGCCAACTTTGAAAAATGTTAGACGTTACTCACTGATATAAATTCCATTTAAAATCTATAATGGTGGTGACGTTATTGACGGAATGCACACGTAACGCCCCGTCACACCATTAAACATTGAGATGGTCGAATTTCGACCAATAAACTATGGAAAACGTCTTTGATTACTCATTAAATTTTAAAAACGTCTTTTATTACTCACTGAACTTTGAGATAGTCAAATTTTGGCCACTGAACTTTGAAAAACATTTTCTATTCCTCACAATAAATTTGGGTTTAATTAAAATTCGTTGTTAAAATTTGGATTAAAATTAAAATTTAATTTAATTCTAACTATTGTTTATTTTGTTGTAAATTCAAATATTAAAATTCAGATTTAATTCTCTTTTCTTATCAACAACACATTTCAATAAAATAATATTACACGTAAATCAAAACTTTTTCCTTCTTTTTTAACCGCACATTATTCAAGAAAATGTTATTTCAAAAATTATAATCTCAAATAATAGGGGTCAAAGGAGGCATAAATGTGTGGTTAAAATTAATTGTTGACTCTGAGTTTGATAAAAATCTAAATTTGGATTCCTATTAAACACGGACTAGCCCTTGTTTTGTATGGATTAAAATCAAATTTTTAATAAATTTTGAAAAAAGTGGATGAAATATGTGGTTGAAAAGTTGTGAGATCCATAAAATATATGGTTAAAATTGATTGTTGATTTTTAACTTATATTAAAATTAAAATTTTAATCGATATCAAACATGGGCTAAATTTGTTGTTAGAATTAAATTAAATTCAAATTTTAATCCAAAACTTGACAATGAATTTTAATTAAATTTAAATTTATTGTGAGCAAACGTTTTTCAAAGTTTAATGGTCAAAATTAGACTATCTCAAAGCTTAGTGGCCTCAAATTTTAGCGACCAAAATTCAACCACCTTAAAGTTTACTGAGCGGTAAAAAACGTTTTTCAAAAATTAGTGAGCAATTAAAGACATTTTCCAAAGTTCAGTGATCAAAATTCGATCTTTTCAATGTTTAAAGGCGTGACATTACACCACGTGTACATTTCATCGGCCACATCATCAATTCCATTAGAGGTTTGCAAAAGTTATACTAGTGAGTAACGACCAACGTTTTTCAAAGTTTTGTGATCAAAACTCGATATCTCAAGCTTCAGTGAGCAATTGAAAACATTGACATAAGTTCAATGACCATTAAGACAAGGAAAAATTAAGGTGTTGCCACTACCTCAAATACATATGAAAATGTAGATCGCACCACATATACACACAGATCGTTGCCACTACCTCAAATCCACAAACCACCAACATCTCTTACCCACCAATCACCATTTCTCCCTCATAAGACACTATCGCGATCCATGTCCCCGACAGAGACATGGCAAGGCTGAATCGGCCACCCCTTTTGGTTGAAATCCTCGAATTAGTTGCAACTTCCAGTATGGATCTGGTACCAGTACTGTGAAAAATCGTAGGAGATCGTGATCCAAATTCCCAATGGAGACATGACAAGTCTGAAATCCACCACCCCTTTCGACTGAAATCCCTGACTCAGTTGGAACTTCAAATGTGGATCTTAGCCGTAAAATATTTGTGGGCGTGGGATGTGAGATGAGGTCGGAGTAGGAGTAGGAGTGGGGGTGGGATGGGGTGCATCTAATTAATGAAAGAAAAATATTTGTTCTTGATTATTGAAATGGGATGTTAAAAAATACAATAATGCTATTTGTACATTGTTTGATTGATAATGTAGTTTACATCCCATTGGCGTCCAAAAATTTGTTGGGCCAAAAATGTGTGTTTTCTTAAACTGTCCATTAGTGTGTTTTCACATGGTACAATGTCAAAAATAATGTTAAAAATAATGTATAGGTAACATGATTGTAAAAATTAAGCATGAGTGTAATTTCGTTGTATAATAAGGTATTGGAGACAACTTACAAGTATGGACTAAAATGTTGATTTTGCAACATTTAAGTACTAAATTTAGGCCCAGATGTTCTTAGCCCAACTAAGGTTCCCATCAGTTTTAGAGATTTGGCAGATAAACAAAACCAAACCAAGAATATGGATTGATGCTGGCCTATGTTAGTAGGGCCAAGGAATCACATAACGCAGTAGTTGTGCCCCAGAACAAATTCTTAGGCCAATGTAATGCCTTTCCATTTTCTCCATCTTTACTTTACCACCCATGTTATGAGACCATGTGAGAGGAATTTTGGAAAGTTAAATATTATTTTAGAGAATACAAAAGTTACTTATATTTCGATAGTTTTTTGTAAGCACTTTTCCGATTAGAATGAGCTTTTAGAGGAAGCTAACACAATGTAGTTTCCTCATAAATCTTCTATAAAAAGACAGAAGTCCTGCAAACGAATTTTATATCATTCAAGGTTGTGTTTTTATGACATGTATGGAACATTAAAATGAAGTAAATAAAATTCCTCTTCTTTCATTCATAAAAAGAGATTAATTACTAGGCATATAAAGAAGCAATAAAAAATGATTCGTGTGTACAATTTTAAATTTGTTGGAGACAAGACTAATTGTTTTTTCTTATTGTAACAATTTGGTGATTCTTAGATATTAAGGGTAATTTGCTTTGTTGTTTTTGTTTTACAAAATATTCAAAACTTGTTTGATCTAGTATTTTGAAAAATGTATTTTCGAAATTAAGGTTAAATTTATAATATAAAACTAAACACGCATTTTTAACATTTTGGGTATTTTCATGGGAAATAAGCATTTAATTAAAAATCTAAAACTCTAAAAAAACAAAATTACAAAAAATTAAATTCTAGAATTCTAAAGAAATAAAACATTCTAAATAGTTCAATATATTAATAATTATTTACATAAAAATTCTAACAAATATATATTTAATGAACACAAATAAAAACTCTCAATTCAAATCATTAATTTTCTTTTTTATTTTCTATGTTTGCCTACTCAATTTATTATTTATTTTTATTTTTCTTTTATTTCAAAAAAAATATTGTAAGATTTACCAGTTTTAAAATGAATATATTGCTGGAAATATATCTACATAAAATTATTCTATTTTATTGAAAAATCAAAATTTATGGAATAAAATATCATAAAATAATTTTTAAATTTTCAAACCAAATATGTTTTAATAGTTTTCAATTTTGAAAAATAACTTTACAAAATAACAAATCAAACGATTTTTAGCAATTTTAAAACGGACCTTCAAAACATAAAATTAAAAATAAACTAAGAACTTAAAACTAAAAACTGAAACAAAAACTAAATGGATCCTAAGTTTCCTTTTGTAGTTTTTTTTGCTAAATCTTTCATATTTCTTTTTTTCCTTTTATTATTTAGCCCCTGTTTGGTGTGAATTAAAATTAAATATTTAGTAGATTTTGATAAAAATTGATGAAATGTGTGGTTAGAAAATTGTGAGACCATAAAATATAGGGTTAAAATTAATTGTTGATTTTGATTTAAATTAAAATTAGAATTTAATTTGTACCAAACATGTCTTTATTATGGTTTTGTTTATTTAAACTTTATAGAGCACCACCTAGACATTAATAAGTCATTTTCACAAATAAAATGTTTCTTGACAACAATTGTGATAGAGAAAATCCCAATTCAAATCAAAAGCATTCAAAATCATTGTCTAGATCCGAGTTATAATTATTCTCAATTCTCATTATATTTATTTATTTGTTTGAAAAGATCCGTGGGGAAAGAATTTATAAACGGTTTAGTATATGGATAAAAATAAAAGGTGGATAAATATATAACATCCGTGAGTCATTAAAATATACGATCGAAAATGAAGTTTAACAATTCATAAATTTTGCCAAATAAATCCTTTAAAATTTCAAGTTGCAAATAGTTACTTTATAAATGTACATTCTTAAATGACATTGTTATTAACATTGTATGAGTTATCAAAATCTGTGTCATCGATTATTTAAAGTGTTGTTAAAATCAATATATAAAAAAATGTCAACTCACAATAATAACATCCATGGTGTCAAAGGCCTTTACCTATTCAATCACCCGACAACTCGAAAAAAGACTTTGCACGAAAACTGTCACTAGATGCCCTGACTTTGATTGCCAAAAAATTGAAATGTTGATGATAAGACTGTAAGAAATAAAAGTTTAAGTACAGAAGGCTGCAATTTTACCTTCCTTTTCTTTATCTAGGATAAATACTTTAATATAAATTGAATAAACCCAAGTGTAGTTTGTTGGTGTAACCATGGTTAAAAGTAGGAGTCATCCAAACTCATCCATCCCCAAAACAAAGCATTTGATTCTATTCTTTCTTTTTCTTTTCCATAAAAAAAAATAAAAATAAAAATAAAAATTCTCAACCACTCTGTGCCTTCCACCCTCTTCTCTTTCACGCACACATACTTCCATTCTTCTTTACAAAGTCGAAACACCTGCTGCCCGTGTTGCCCTCGTAGACTTCACCCAGAAAACCTCTGGTCAGCTCTCTCTCTCTCTCTCTCTCACACACACACACACACACGAACGCACTCTGCATTAGGTTAAAGTCATTCATGGTTGTTTGAGAAACTTTAGAAGCTCGACAGTTCTTCAGATCTATCTCTGTTTAACTAAACTTTTACTCAGTTTCTGGTATAATTTCCGTCTTCATTTTCTCTCAAAATTCACTTTTCAAGTAAAAATTTCGCTTAGTTTTAGCTGTTTAAATTTTCTACTTTTCTGCCTCTGATCTCTTGTACGAATATTTCTGTGTCTTTCTCGTTTTCTTATATATTACTATTTCATTATTTTTCTCGACCTTTTACTATTTCCACTTTCCAGGATTTCGTGAACTAATAATAAACCTTTTTTACTATTTTTAGCTCTCTTTTTTATTTTTGGATATTTCTTAATTTATTTCCTCTGTTAAATAATTTTTTTAGGATAATTATTAGGAACTACTTTACGGGATTTCGGACGATGGAAGTTTCCAACGGATTCGGAGAAGATCTAACGGATTTCTGATTTTGGCAGGTCAACTTTGTCGAGTTGCCGTACACATGGAGGTGATTGTTAACCCAGCTCCGCTAACGTGCGCCAGGGAGACTCTGTCCTCACTCGTCCTCCTTTCGGTCAAAGCTCACCACCTCTACTTGGCTCATGTAAGCAAACTTACACCTTTATTTATTTTTAAAAGAATTCAATAGTGCTATCTCCATTTTTGTGAGGTCAAAATAATTTTTTTTATAGGATAAGTGCTTATTTTTTTTCCTTTTTACCCCGTGAAAAGTAATTCGATAATTTGATTATTTATTTTCATTTTATTTAGGGTATGTTAGGTAGTATGTCTTCTGTTTTTCCTTCTACTTTTTTGTAAAATAATTTTTCGAGAGTTCAAAAATAATTTTTTTAGTTTCAAAAGTAACTTATAAATTTTCAAAACATTGCCAAACAAATCCTTAATTCAATGTACGGCTTAGAGCATGTTTGATTTCACTTCTTCTGTAATCTCTAGATGGTAAAAAAAATTTGTAGTCAATTTTAACTTTCCGTTACTTTTAAGCTAATAAAAATCTTGATTTCGAGATTTTTTTTTTTGGGCCCTTTAATTACAGTATGGTGTCAACTGTCATATTAAATGCTAACGTGCACCCTAGTACTAGTTTCCTCTTCTCGGAACCCAAAGAAGGATAAATTTGGATTATATGCCATTTTGAGATCCGGGTTGGTTGATGCTGGGCCCCTACTAGAATAACATAGTCTGCCACACTTGATTGGGCTCGTTACCTTTTTAATGAAACCACCACAAGGCTAGAAATAAAAAAAAAAAAAATCATCCTTTGTGTTTTATATTTAAAATGAAAATAGAATCAATTCACCTAAAAATTAAATCATTTGAATTTTTGTTGGATTATGTCAAAATTTCTTAGGGTCCGTTTGGAAGAATTTTTATTTTTTACTTTTAATTCTTGTAAATTGCTTTCTAAATATGTTCAAAAAAAACTTTGAATTTTTTAAAAACTCTGTCAAACGGGTCCTTAAAAACTTTCATCTTCTCTAAAATATCCAAACGACGTCCGTTTTCTTGAAAATATTACTAACAACTCTCTAAAATATTTCGGTAGAAATATATGGTCGTAGTCAAAGTTATTTTTGATTATTTTAGTGCAAGTTTGGTTGTTAATTGTTATAAAAAAGCTAGAGGCCAATATATTCTTCGTTTTGGTAATATAAGATATTCGAATATTCCCTTCAGATATTTTTAAAGAATGTGAAGACCTAGAAATAAGTATGCAGTATGGTTACCCTTGGGCCTTAGCAGATTTGTCATAATGGGCTAATGCATAAGCAAAAACAGGTCGGCCCATGTATTACGGCCCAAATCATCTATCCAAAAATGATGGCCAGTGGGCCAATGTGAAAAATATATTTTGTACACAAGTATTGATCATTGATGTTTAATAAATCTGAGGATATTTTCCATTTCTGAAATTGGGATCTTAATCAAACAGTTTCAGGAAATATTCGCACTGATGATGGTGGATGCAATTCAATTCAAAGGCGATCATAACGATGATAATGGGTTTGAAGTAGTCGATGCTGGGGATGAAGATGAAGATGATGATAATAACGGAGATGGGGAGGAAGATTTTTCCGAAGAGGGAGGAGGGCATGCAAATAAGACTCCCAACGACAATGGCGACGCCAAAGCCACAGACGGCAATGGAAAAGACGAAGGTGCAGAGGATGATGATGATGCCACCAACGGCCACAATGATGATGACGAGGGCGATGACAATGATGATGACAATGACGATGATGACGACGACGATGAAGATAACGATGAGGAAGATGCTGAGGAGGAAGTAGCGGAAGAGGAAGAGCCGGAAGACGAGGAGGAGGAGGATGAAGAAGAGGAGCTCCAGCCTCCTAAGAAGAGGAAGAAGTAGATGACGTAAAATCTCTTTTTCGATTAGGTCATTGACCTTGTAACCCTATCTAGCTCATAAGGGAGAACTATTTAGACGTTTTATTGCTTTCATTTGCATGTTTTATTATCATTTCAAAGTTTGAGGATATTTTGACTAAGCAAGATCTCTTGGATCACTTCTTGACTTTCATCATTCATTTACATTTTTCTATTTTACATCATGTCAAATTTATTTAAGCTTTTAGTGAAAAAATTATTACATCAGTGGCAACCTGCAAATCAAAACCGGAAAACGAACGCTAATGCTGAAAATGCATGCTTCAAGTTGAATAGTAATATAAAAAGGAAAACAAAAATTAAATATTTCACTAAGTGCAAAACCCACATTGTCAAATAAATATATAAATAAATGTATTAACTCCGAAATCCTTAATTCTTGTTAGGAAATCCTAAAGTAAAAAGAACAGAAGGGCATTCTCAAGGTAATTCTGTTTCTTTTCATGCGTATGTAGGTTTCGGGTACATGTACCCTTTTGGTTAAGGATCGTTCGAGTTTTTCTTGGGAGTATGACATGGGTTACTTTAACACCGTGCTCAAACATTGGCTTGAAGTATTTTTGCTACCCCTTCTTACCTGAAAAAGTAGGGACTTTCGTGTTATGATTTTACTAGGGGTGACAATCGAGTTAAGTCGCTCGTAGGTTCAATTCATTAGCAGCTCGAACATGTTTTGATCACGAACTGAGCAAGCTCGGCTCATTCTAGACTCTTGGCTCGTAGGGCACCAATGGTCATACTTTTAACCGTTAAAAATGGTTATTTTTTTATTTTTAAAAAAAATGGTCAGATTTTCATTCAACTCCCCTCCCCCCACCACCCAACAATTCTCTATCTTCTCAACCTGAAAATGTTATAATCTCAATGTTAGTTCTTTTATTTTGCAACCTAAAGTTTTATAATCTCTAAGTTGCTTATTTGAGTTACTTCTATCCAATTCTAGTATAAGGGCGTGTTTGATAGATATTATTGAGGAAATAATATTTTAAATAGTGATATGATGAGAAATATGTAGTTAAAAAGTATAAAAAAGTT
>CAIGRL010018623.1:0-10749 GCA_903798325.1 Fraxinus xanthoxyloides | reverse complement strand
AAAAAAAACGGTCTTAATCACCTCACTCTTATACCAAATTGAAAAGTTTAAGCACAAAAGTATTATTTTTTGAGAGGCGGCAACAATAACTATATCTATCACAGAAGAAGAGTCAAGAAGGAATGTAATGAAAAGTTTGGATGGAATGCACTTATGTAGGATTCTTACTCACGCCCACTTAGAGTAGATGGAGATTCTCGAACGGGAAAAGCCGTACTCTACATATATTAAGCTTCACCAAATACAAAGTCCTACTATGCCCTATTTTCTAATTGTGTACCCTCTTGCTGACTTGCTTCCCTAAGTCNGCAAGCTCAATGAAAGTTTCATAATCTCACTTTGTACACGATCTCAAAAAGCTTGAAAAAAAAAACGGTCTTAATCACCTCACTCTTATACCAAATTGAAAAGTTTAAGCACAAAAGTATTATTTTTTGAGAGGCGGCAACAATAACTATATCTATCACAGAAGAAGAGTCAAGAAGGAATGTAATGAAAAGTTTGGATGGAATGCACTTATGTAGGATTCTTACTCACGCCCACTTAGAGTAGATGGAGATTCTCGAACGGGAAAAGCCGTACTCTACATATATTAAGCTTCACCAAATACAAAGTCCTACTATGCCCTATTTTCTAATTGTGTACCCTCTTGCTGACTTGCTTCCCTAAGTCAGTCTTGTTACTGATTTATTTGAAAGATTTGAAAATGGAGTGATTTCACCACTATGAATAAGTCTAATTCAAACTTGGTGCATCTCTTAGTAAAGGGGCGTGAAAAGGCCATCGAGACTTCAACCGAATGAATGGGGATCGACATTCCAAAGCTTCGATAGATTTCTTAGCCTCGTTCATATTTTATGCAAGAGAACTTGAAAAAAAACTTATATAATATGATAATTGAACACAAATATATACCTCACACTTATTTTATTTTAAGACTGCACTCCCCTCACACCAATTGACTAGAGCCACTGAACTTCTATGCATCTACCACTTCCTGCCTCTTTCTCGTACCTCTCTCTCACAAACCACTCATACAAGACAGTTGAACCTATATATAGTGGTGGCTATTCATGTCAAGTTGTCAACTACGTGAACTAGCTTCTGATAAATAATTTACAACATAAGATCTGGTTAGTGAACTTGACCACAGTCTGCAAAGGATTAGCAGATCTCACTCTCGGACAATATGGTATTTATTTGGAAGTGAACTGAAGACAAAATCTCTTTATTGTGTTTGTGTCATTTATAAATAGTAACTTGGCAAAAGAAAAATCCTTTTTTGTCTCGATTTTCCTTTCATTCACATACCTGAACTGAGAACCAAAAGGTATTTTCGAAAATGGAGATGAGGAGTAAATGTGGCAATTGAGAAGTTCCATCCACTACTCTAGAGTATGTAACATGCAAATATCACGTCCTTAGATTTTGGGAATCTTGCTTTCCCCTGCCAAATTAAATCCTTTGCTGCTAAATACTGTAGTTGAGTTTTACGTGTATGCTCTTGCATTTTCACAAGAAGTAAATTGAACTGCATATATACTGAAATTTACGTTCACTGTCATTATATACTAGATCATTGTCTAGAAATTGGATATAGCCTATTCAACCCCCTCTAAGTTGTCTTTCTCCTAGATTAGAACTTTTCAGAACCTTTTCTCATGATCTCATGGTTTGGCTGGCTTTGTATCTAAATCATTGGCAAACCAACTTAGCGCCCAAGTTGACTAAATCGGTTGCTTAGCTCATTCAGTCATTGAACTTGATCATACCTGCTATTTAACTTCGTGTCTTCGACATGTTTCTGATTAGTTTGGGTGGCATATTAATGTATGATGTAGAAAAGACGAACCCAAATGAAAACTAATACAAATTCGATAATTGCAGACATTATCACAGTAGACCCTGTCTGGTACTGCATTAGTTCGTGTTAATTGAATTACCTGAATTACCTACCTAAGGCTTCTTCCATATCAGCCTCTACACCAGCAACCTAGTCACCAGCTGGAGCATTGCATCATTAATCTCTCTCTCGCTGTATTAATATGGTTATGATTTGTAGTGCTAGCAATTTTTCTGTTGTACATTATTCCAGAAATGATCCACCATTTTAGGAACTACCTAACAACTAGTCATTCTAGAGTATTCTATTGCACACTCACTTGTATTATATAACCTATAGCTGAAGGCAATGATAAGTACGTTGCTCACATTTCTATTTTCCCTCTTGAAATTTAACTTTGTATCAGAGCTTCATGGCCAACGCCAGTAACGCTCCACAAAATGCTGATCGAATCTCCGTATTTGCATCAATTTCCAGCAGTTCTGCTACTCTCCCACTAGGAAACAACAGTCTCTCACCCTTTGGTGTTAGTCTTACCCAAATTGTTTTAGTAAAGTTGGACAAAAACAACTTCCTACTATAGAAGAATATGATACTACCTATCATTCGTGGACTTAACCTTGAAGGTTATATTCTGGGGACAAAGCTGTGCCCCAAAAATTCATAGGAAGCCAGATAACAGATGAAGCAGGAACCATCATAGAGATGATAAAAAATAAAAATTTGGAATATAGTCAATGGATGTCAACATATCAATTGCTCATGGGATGACTCTATTCTTCTATGACTCCAGACATTGCAATGAGAGTTATGTGTACTACAAACTCGAAGGAGATGTGGATAGCAATTGAAGAAAGCTATGGGGTACAAAATAGATCCAGAATTACCTTCCTTACGGGTGAACTACAGAAATCAAGGAAGGGATCAATGAACATTGATCAATACTTGAACAAAGTGAAGCAACTTGCTGACAACCTTGAGATAGCTGGGAAAATGGTGCCTCACACAGACTTGATACTCAAGTCTTAGCCAGCCTGGATGAGGATTATACTCCCATTGTTGTCCAAGAGAACATATATCTTGGGGTGAACTTCAGTCAACACTTATGACTTATGAAAGCAGATTGGAACATCTTAATTATCTGAGAAGTGACATAGTTGAAATCAACATTAATCATACATCAACCAATTTCTCTTAAAGATATGGTTCCAGCAGAGAAGATAACTTCTATGGTAGTAGTGACAGACCAATCTGTCAAGTTTTGGGAAAATTGGTCACAAGGCAAACATATGCAACTTCAGATATGATGATAGATACTCTGGAACCTCACCAAACCAAAGAAACACCTATAACCCTTCACCTACAGCTCTCATTGCATCACCAAGCATCGTAACTGATCCTACATGGTATGCTGACATTGGGGCTAGTAATCACATCACCTCAGACAAAGGAAACATCACCCCAGTCAACGAATTTGCTGGAAAGGAGAAAATCATGGTAGGAATGGAAGTAAGTTACACATCTCTCACTTTGGCACCACACACATAACAACTTTGAATGACAAAACACTGGTACTAAATTAACTTTTCCATGTCCCTCAGATTAAGAAAAATCTTATAAGTGTTTCTCAATTAACTTTAGACAATGATGTTTACATGGAATTTCATCCCAATTGTTGTTTTGTCAAGGACAAATCAACGAAGGAAGTGATAATGCAAGGGAAGCATAAGAATGGGTTGTACCAGTTGGACTTTTCTCACCAAATTGCCAAATGTCTACCTCAAGAGCTAACTATATCAAACAACTTATTTTGTAGACTGTCCTCCATTATCCTTAGTCACGAGTCTTTGATTTCCTCTACTAAAGTATGGCACAAGAGACTTGGCCATCCTTCTAGCCAAGTGATGGCTCAAGTTCTCAAATCATGTAATTTGAAAGTTAAAGAAAATGATATCAAAACATTCTGCAATGCGTCTCAACTTGGTAAAGCCCACTTGCTACCCTTTTCTTTATCTTCATCACATGCTAAAGCCCCATTAGAATTGGTGTTTACAGATGTATGGGGACAAGCTCCTATCCTCTCCACCCTAGGATTCAAATATTACATATCATTTCTAGATGACTTTAGCAGATATACTTGGATCTATCATATGAAACATAAATCTGAGGCCTTAAAAGTTTTTGTTCAATTCAAAAACCATGTTGAAAACAAACTATCCACCAAGATAAAAACATTGCAATCTGATTGGGGATGTGAGTATAGAGCTTTCTCAAATTTCCTAGCACAAGAAGGAATCAAATTCAGACATCCATGCCCTTATACTTCAGCTCAAAATGGTAGGGTAGAAAGAAAACACAGACATGTGACTGAAACTGGCCTAACACTTCTAGCTCAAGCCAAATTGCCTCTGAAGTACTGGTGGAAAGCATTCCAAACTGCCACCTACCTCATAAACAGGTTGCCAACTTCTACTCTCAAAAGGCACTCACTTTATCAAACACTGTACAAAAGGGAACCCGACTATCAGTTCTTAAAAGTTTTTGGCTGTGCTTGTCATCCCTGCTTGAGGCCTTACCAAAACATAAATTTAACTTTCATTCAATAAAATGTACATTCATTTGTTATAGTGAGTCCCATAAAGGCTATAAGTGCCTAAGTTCAATTGGAAAGTTATGCATCTCAAGGCATGTAGTATTCTATGAATTAGAGTTCCCATTTAAGTCCTTAACCTCTACCAAAAATCAATCAAAACCAGCAATGTCAGAAACCATAGTGTCATACTTTAATCTTCCCATTGGACCTAACAAAATACTCTCTATCCCAAGTCCTGCTAATGTTATTCACTCTGAAGCTTCTCATGCTGCACATCATTTATCTCCTAACTCAAATGACAATCAGTATGATAATGAATTTCGTGGAAATGACCTTGATGAATCTGAAGGAAACACTGAATCAGAACCTGCGGTACCTGAACTTGATATGTTACAACATGATGAAGGTCATCAAAAATCAAACGATAGTGAAAGACCTCAACAGAGAACTGTAAATCCAGTTGAGCATCCCATGATCACTAGAGGTAAAGCTGGATTGTTCAAATCAAAGGTTTATCTGGGAGACTTAACTAGAAATACATCAGAACCTAAAAATGTAACTGAGGCTATGATGAATGATGATTGGAAAAGAGCTATGGAAGAGGAACTCAATGCCTTGACAAAGACCAAAACCTGGGAACTGGTGCCTCCTTCACCGACATACAACATTGTAGGAAACAAATGGATCCTCAGATTCAAACACAACACAGATGGTTCAGTTCAGAGATTCAAAGCTAGATTGGTAGCCAAAGGCTTTCATCAAACACTTGACATCGACTTTTATGAAATCTTTAGCCCAGTCATCAAGCCTTCAACCTTCAGAATACTACTTGCCCTAGCAATTGCAAAGTACTAGACAATCAGGCAGGTAGACATTAACAATGTTTTCTTGAATGGTGAATTGGAAGAGACAATTTTTATGAATCAACCTGAAGGTTTTGTGATGAATCAAAACCATACTACGTTTGCAAACTGAACAAGGAACTTTATGGGTTGAAACAGGCACCAAGAGCTTGATATGACAAACTAAAGACTACATTCTTGAGCTGGAAGTTTAAACAATCTGTGGCAGATACCTCTTTCTTCTACTTCATTAATGAAAGGCAAATAATTTTTGCTCTTATCTATGTTATTGTAATTACAGGCAATGACAGAGACTTGTTGCAGGGATTCATAGATAGCCTGAACAAAGAATTTGCACTAAAGGATATGGGAAGACTACATCACTTCCTTAGAGTTGAGGTATTATGGCATAACTTTGGACTTCATCTCACACAAACTAAGTACATTACTGATCTGCTTGAAAGGTTTGAGTTGCAAAACTTAAAAACTTGTCCTATGCATATTCCTGCTGGTAAATCAATGTCTAAAACTAATGGAGAAACATTGAAGGATCCTACAGCCTACAGAAGTGTTGTGGGAGGACTGCAATATCTCTAGTATACTAGACCAAACATTAACTTTGCTGTCAACAAATTGAGCCAATTCCTACAAACACCAACTTCAACACACTGGCAGGCACTAAAGAGAGTACTGAGGTATCTCAAAGGAACAATAAATCATGGACTTTGGATACAAAGAAATGACAGACTCATATTAAGTGGCTACTCAGATGCGGATTGGGCCTCCTGCTCTGATGACAGAAGATCAACCACTGGCTATTGTGTCTACCTAGGTGATAATTTAATAGCTTGGTCTTTAAAGAAGCAGCATGTTGTAGCACATTCAAGCACCGAATCAGAATATAGAGCTCTTGAGTCTAATACCTCAAAAATCACCTGGGTTTGGTCACTTTTTAAAGAACTTGAATTGCCTCTTGCTTAAACTCCAACTATCTGGTGTGACAACATAACTGCAAGTGCATTCGCTGCTAATCCTGTATTCCACACCAGAACAAAACACATTGAATTGGATGTGCATTTCACCAGAGATAAAGTAATTGCCAAAGAACTTGAAGTAAAGTATGTACCTTTTTCAGATCAGATTGCTGACTTATTAACCAAGGGTCTAAATCATTCGAGGTTCCTCTTCTTGAAAGACAAGCTTGGAGTTACTTCAGTAACCCTCCAGCTTGAGGGTGGTGTTAACCGAATTACCTGAATTACCTACATAAGGCTTCTTCCATATCAGCCTCTACATCAACAACTTAGTCACCATTTGGAGCATTGCATCATTAATCTTTCTCCTTACTGTATTAATACGATTATGACTTAGTGCTAGCAGTTTTTTTGTTGTACATTATTCCAGACATGATCCACCATTTTAGGAACCACCTAACAGCTACTCATTCTAGATTATTCTATTGTACACTTGTATTATATAACCTATAGCTGATGGCAATGATAAGTACGTTGCTTGAATTTCTGTTTTCCCTTTCTGTTCAAAGCCATGGAAAATTGTAATAATACCAGGCAGTTGTTGACAGTATAATAATAAATTTCACTCTTTAATAGGTTAATTTGGACCATTTCAAGGTCTAGTAGTTTCATTTCTAATTGTAAGATCTTGAGGCAGGGGCGGACCCACATGAGGTCATGTAGGAGGGTCAAATGGCCCACAAAACTTTTCGTTTTTTTTGTAGAAAATAATTGTTTTGACCCCTTTACAACCTAATTTGATGCACTCATTACGTGATGTCAAATGAAGTCGAAACATTACATTCTTAATACCATTTCAAAATACTCATGACTTGGTTTTCGCTTGTTAATGGCGTGCGAAACAACCCACCGTAGCAAAAGTTATGACATATCAAAGTAGGTCGTTCCAAACTAGTATTTCAAGAATTTCGATAATATGTTATATTTCAAAATTCGCTGGTAATTGTACATTATCCGAATTCACAAATCGCCTACATCATATAGAAACTCGTTAGGAGAACTACAACGTAGTCATATTGCATAGTCCAAACGGATATCGAAAATAGTTAAATATGCGTCAAACGTATGCATTAAAAGATGCGTCTATCTTGTCTTTTCTTTAAAAGTTTTCAATTAATTAATTAACATTTATTATTTTTGCATAATAAATCTTTTAATATAATTTAAGTAATTTTATTAGAAAATTTTACTCAGAATTTGATGTCAAAGATTTTAGAATCATTAGAGATCAAATGTGTTTTGAATTACTTTCAAATAACTTTTGCGTTAGATTTAAATTTCATTTACTTCCTAGATTAAATGTGAATTTTATTTCAATTCATTTACTTCCTGCATCTAATTTGATTTATTCGCCGTCAACTCAACATCTATCAACGAAATGATAAACAAAATTATACAAGTAGCAAAATTTATTTAACAATATTGATAATGATATAAATATAAGATTTTTAAAGTATCAAAATATTATATTATTTTTTCCAAAAATTACATTTTAATCTTTGACTCACAAAAATAAAAATAAAAAATGTCCAGGTCGGCTCTTGTCTTGAGGTACAGAACTTTATATTGAAGGAGCATCGGGAGATGGGCGTGCCTGCTGCTAGTGCTTGGAACCTTTAGTCAAAGAAAGTAGATTGGCTTTCACAGTCAATGATGCTCGAACTGCTTCATCACCCATTTTAAAAAAAAGTAATATTGGTATTCTATATTATTATAAGTTAATGATTCCACTTCTCTTGCTTATGGTAGTTGACTATGTAAATTTTCCTTTTGTCTACTTCGTGATCTAATTCCCTTGAGGAAAGGGAAATGAAATCCTCCAGCTCAACTGAAGTTGCTACCGCAGAGGAGCAAATCTATGACAGAATAAGCGAGTTGAAAGCTTTTGATGAGACGAAAGCTGGGGTTAAGGGACTGGTTGATGCTGGAATCACCAAGGTCCCTCGGATTTTCTTTTCCCCAGTGGATGGATTCGACAAGGTTTCTGATCCAGGAAAGGTTGAATTCTGTATTCCTGTTATAGATCTTGATAGTGTTCAAAAAGATCCTGTTTCCCGTAAACATTTAAAGGACAAAGTCCGGGATGCATCAGAGACATGGGGTTTCTTCCAGGTGATCAATCATGGGATCCCAGATAGTGTTTTGGACGAAATGTTAGACGGGGTGCGGAGGTTCTATGAACAGGATACAGAGGTCAAGAAAGAATGGTACACTCGAGAAGGCTCGAAAACTGTAGTGTATAACAGCAATTTCGATCTATACAGGGCAGGTTCAGCTAACTGGAGGGATACAACTTACTGCAACATGGCTCCTAATCCTCCCAGTCCAGAGGATTTGCCTAAAGCTTGCAGGTATATTTTGTGTAATCAATTTTGTCACAGATGACTTAATCGCTAATTTCGAGAGTAATAATAATCAGCAAAACAATAAGAAAACGAGCGAAACAGAATATGTTTTAACATGGTGCAATTTCCTGCAGGGACATTCTGATTGAGTACTCCAGTCATGTAAGAAAATTGGGTCAATTTTTATTCGAATTATTATCTGAAGCCCTTAATCTTAATCCGAACCATCTGAATGACATGAATTGTGCCGATGGGCTTGCCATTTTGTACCATTACTATCCAGCATGCCCGGAGCCCGAACTGACTTTAGGAGCAAGCAAGCATGCTGACTACGACTTCCTTACTGTACTGCTTCAAGACCAAATTGGAGGGCTTCAAGTATTGTATCAGAACCAATGGGTTGACATTCCCCCTGTCCCTGGAGCTCTAGTAGTTAACATTGGAGATCTTCTACAGGTGTGTCCTTATCTAACATAGCGATTTTATCGGTTTTTTACTTGTGCTAGTAAAATAAATCGACTGATATGTCACTATAAATGAATGTTTTGATTACCAATTAAATTTTGTCCCTTCTGAGGACATCCATTAAAAAAATCATAAAACCAAGCAATATAGTGAAATAAACATAGAGGGCATCTGGAGAGGCGATTTGTCCCAAGACACCTGATAACAATTGATAGGGTAGAGAGACATGGGAGTAAGCATTCTTGAATTGCATTTCCTGGTGAAAATGGTAGGTTTACTTAAAAGATCAAATTAAAGGCCAATTGAGTATTGTAGATTGATCTTTCTATAGGTACTTCCTCTACTCAAAATTTGAATATCAGATCCACAGAATTTCGTTCCGAACTCTGATTATAGGATATTCAACGCCACTTGATATAGACTAGAAAGGAGAGATCATAGCGATTGACCCTCAAATTTATCTCACGCCTCCCAGACAGAAAAGAAAACTGGCATCCTTAAATTGTTTATACAGTAAGATTATTAGAACGGACTTAATACATTTATAGAATTTAAGTTGATCTGTGGTCAAGTGAATAAGTGTGCACTGATTAAAATATACACAGTCTGTGCGGAATAACACAATTAAACAAGAATACAAGCAAATATTCGTTGATTCTGTGAATATCCGAACATTTGGACACTAAATTTTTTATTTGAAAAGACGAATGCTGGAACTCTCAGTAAGTAATATTGTATTCAAACAAAACCTGTCTAAACCTTACAACTTCTGGCCTCTATAATTAATCAAATTGGTCAAGGCCTCAATTAATTTCAATAAAGGCATACATGGAAGATAAATAAAACAAAGGCGTAAATTCTAAAGGTTTCCATCAAGCAATATGTCCGCCTACTGTTTTATCGCGTTCCTAATCAAAGTTTGCTTCGTTTTATTATCTTGGACTCCATCACAGTCTAACTTGGACAATATAAGTTTAGTTTACTGGAACCGGAGAATTGTGTTAACTACTGTTACTTGGCGATTCTTTCAGCTGATATCAAATGACAAGTTCAAGAGCAGCCAACATAGAGTACTCGCAAACAAGGCTGGCCCAAGGGTATCAGTGGCAACTTTCTTTACTACTGGTTTGGCACCATCAACAAAGATTTATGGACCTATTAAGGAGTTGTTATCAGAAGATAATCCTCCAAAATATAAAGAAACTACTGTGAGAGAGTACTCTTTACATTACAATGCAAAAGGGCTTGGAAGGACTTCTGCCTTGTTGGATTTCAGGCTCTAAACAGAATGAAACTTTTCGTCTAAAGATTTGGAGCAGCAGAAATTCTGATTATATGCAGCATAATTTATAAGAAGTTTATTAATTTCATTTTTCTTCTTGAATATTTCCCATTGATGTACAAAGCGCCTTTGTTAAAAATGCAGAGAAGTATGTCACCGAAATAAGAGGAAGTACTATCCAACTTTACACAGCTTTCTTCATGTTCATGCATAGCCTAAGTTTATCTATGCTTAAATGATAGAAATACCTTTCTCGGCATATTAAAGTGCTTCATGAACACCAAAATTTCAACGGAACAAATATTGTGAGTTGTACACGAAAATATATTTCGAATAAAAATCACC
>CAIGRL010018616.1:0-17074 GCA_903798325.1 Fraxinus xanthoxyloides | reverse complement strand
GTATTTTTAAATATTTTCGATATCTGTTTAGACTATTCGATATGCTCATAATGTAGTTTTTGAAATAAGTTTCGAAATGATATAAGCAATTTGTAGATTCGATTAACGTACGATCGTCGAAATTTTTTTAAAATTAGTATATTATCGAAAAACTTTTAAAACGTAGCCAAACATATTAATAAGGAAAGAAGATAAGTCCATTTCATCATCATCAACCCCATATCTTGTAAAACCACCTTGATTCACTCATCATCATCCCCATATCGTGCACAATCACCTTGATTCACTGCTTGTTCATATCAATTATTTTATTTCATTTCATTTAATCTGTATGATTGTATTTCCTTTTACTGATTTGTATGGTTGTATATAAATGACTAATACATAGTATGAATAAAATTATCTTGACCACTCTGTAAAAGATTGTTTTAGCCCTTTTACATATCACGGAAAACAAATAGCAGAAAATGTAATGATCGAACCTGGTGAAATATCTGATAGGCTATTGGGATCACTTCCTTTGNCCATATCTTGTAAAACCACCTTGATTCACTCATCATCATCCCCATATCGTGCACAATCACCTTGATTCACTGCTTGTTCATATCAATTATTTTATTTCATTTCATTTAATCTGTATGATTGTATTTCCTTTTACTGATTTGTATGGTTGTATATAAATTACTAATACACAGTATGAATAAAATTATCTTGACCACTCTGTAAAAGATTGTTTTAGCCCTTTTACATATCACGGAAAACAAATAGCAGAAAATGTAATGATCGAACCTGGTGAAATATCTGATAGGCTATTGGGATCACTTCCTTTGCCGAAACCACCCTTTGCCTGTAAATACTCTTGAGACTGTACCATGATCAGTTCTTGAAGGCAGCCATCTCCTTCCATCTTGATAACAGAACGAAAAAGTCCAGTGTCAACTTCTAAATCGGAGTAGAAACCACCCATATAAAATAAAGTTGGATTCAAGAGATAAGCAGCGCAATGTAGTGGACTGTGGAGATCAGTGTCCCAAACCTCATCTATTTGTTTCCAAAACGGCATATACTGCCTTTCATTTTTTTTGAACCCCTCACTGATTGTTTCCTTGACTTGATCCATTGTGTCGTATATAAGACCAATTTCAGGCTTATTGTTCTTGTTTATCAAGCATAACACGCGCACTATAGGAATGGCTGCCTTCAAAACTACTAAAGCCCCATTCCAGAAAGTACGATCTTCCACCAAGGAAGCGACAGTTTTTCCCTTGAAGGAATCTGACAGATACGAGGTTTTCCACTCAGATGAAGCAAACATCTTTTTCAAACCCTTCTTCTCCAAAACAATATTCTCAAGGGTCAAGTAGGGCACTGTAGACCTGATATTGGAAGGCTTTATCAGGTTATCTACCCGAGTATAAGCTCTAAGAAGTTTCAAAGCAATTGGATGGTTTTGAACAAATCTTGTTATTGTTCTCCCTTTATTCAGTATCTCTTTAAATAGACTCGTACATTCAAATTTTTCTAACATGAGTTCTAAGCAGGTAGAAGTACTCACTGTCCAGAAAACATGCCTATACTTGTCTGTCAGCCGCTTGCCAACTTCTTTCATGAAGGCTGATGCCGAATACGTAATAATTTGCACCACATTTTTTGTCCCAACTTCCTCTAGAACCTTGATGAGGAACGATAGCATGGCATCAACGTCCCCATCAAAAGCTGAAATCTCGGACGAGCTAAGATAAACAGCACCCTTTGGGCAATTCACTAAAATATTGACAAGATCTCGACCTTTGTCATCTTTCCAACCATCTAATATGATGCTGCAACCAGTAGTTTCCCACGAACTTTTGATATCCTTCACATAATTTTGCATTTCTTTTACGGCATCCTCCAGGATCCACGCTTTTAACTCCTCGCAACTGGGAATTACCTGCCCAGGACCATGGATCTCAGCCATCATTGTGAGGAAGCTGGGTGATTTGACAGCATTAAAATCAGTTGCCGTCTCATAAAAGAATCTAGCTATACGTTTTTTATCCTCGTCCACGGATAGATCTGTCATGCTACTGGCAGACATCTCTGAAAATACTCGTCCTTGGGGAGAAGGGGCGGTTTCTGTCACACCGTTATCTGATAGACTGTCGCTTATAAGACGCTGTCTGGTCCCAGAACTCTCAGTCTCATTGAGATTTATCATATTGCAATTTACTGAATCTGTCTCAGGGCTCCTTTTCCTTTTCAATGGAAGGCGTGGGCGGTACAATTTTCCAACTTCCTTGCTTACGTTTACCTGTTTCTTTAGATGAAGCTCATTTCTGAACATTTCCTTCACATCAGCAGGAACTTGTAAGCAAGGGGTCACATCCCCCCGAATGCCTGCCAAGTGGTATTTGAGGCGACTGAAGCCACTACTAACAACTTTGTCACAATAATGACATTTGACCCTATTCTTCAGGTGATCTACTGTAACACCGTGATCTTTAATGTTGACAGTGAGTTGATTCGATGCCATCTTCGAAATTGTTCACTGCAGAAAATTTGATAAGATTGATCTCAGGACAAAATTGTACTCACTAAAAGATGATAAAAAGAAGAGAAATGCTTCATGTACATAAGCAAAACCAACAGAAATTTTACACATACATACATGTGGTCGAGCACATTTTTTTCTTTTTTAAATACACGGTAGGACCCACCCACTGTGAGTATCTGTATGTTATCCATACAAATGGAATAATTGTAAAAAGAATTAGCGAACATGCAAGTATAACATCTAAAAATATGAGAGAACACCATCCTGGAGGGGAAAATAATTCCTGTCCATAATCGAGAAAAATAAAAAATGAGTAAGTTAATTCAAATACAGGCAAAAGTGTCACACGACGTTAAAATAGAATGAGAAAAGAAAGAAAATTTTATTTTCATATTTCTACAAGGTTGCACATCTAGAGGTGTCAAAATGAGAATTGCGGTCCAAGCATGGCAACCTTTATTGAGCAGGTCAAAGAATGGCGAGACCTGAACAAGGTACATTTATTTTGGGAAGATTTCATAATTAAGGGATTAAGTTTCATAAATTTCAAATTTAAGAAACTAAGTTTAAAATTTCAAATCTCAGGTTCTTTTTTTAATTTTTTTTTAATTTAATTAATTAAATATACCAAGGTTACAATTTCATATAATTTAGTCACAAATTCCATATAATTGATCACATATTATTAATTGATCACAAATCACAATTTTTATGTCACAAATTATTTTACGATCACAATTCAAATATTTTATAGGTCACAATTTGTTCATCGGTCACAAATCACAAAATTTATAAGTCGCACAACTTATTTTATGGTCACAAAATAGCAAATTAATTGATCACAAATTATATTTAGGTCACAATTTATCAAATTATTGGTCACAAATTAAAAAATTTCTAGGTCATACAAAATGTATTGGTAACAATTTATCTGTTTCATTGGTCATACAACAAACAATTTATTGGTCACAATCAACCAAATCAGTTGTGACCACCACCACACCGTTGCCAGAACCAGCAACAACAACTCCCAGTAACAAAACCATTATCTCGAATACCGTAGCCAACATCACCACCACCACCACATACGACCGCATAGATCCACCACCGCACATGTACCACCCACGGCACACCACCACAGTCGCCGACCACTATCGCACCCATAAAGCTTTCCATTCCCACTTCCGCACCCCACACCTCCACCAACACCGCACCGCACACCTCTACTGCACCACTCAAAAATTAAAAAGAAGAAGAAGAAGAACGCATCTGCACCGTGCTCAGACCACTGGATCTGCACAACGTTGCCAGACGAGGCTGCGCCTTCTCATGGAGGCTGGGCTGCCGACGGAGAGAGAGAAGAGTGGAAAAGAGAGAATGTGGAGAGAGGAGAGTGGAGAAGAGAGAAGGTGGAGATAGTGAGAAGAGAGATCGACGATTGAAGAGAGAAGGTGGAGAAAAATTGAGAATGAATATTGTATAATTAATATTTAATATTTAAAATGAAATGCCCGATTTTTGAAAAGTGAAACCTAATATCTCAAATTTGAAATTGAATCTTGAAAACTCTTATTTTGTGTAATTTTCCCTTTTATTTTTACCCAACTTTGTTTTGTTTTCCAAATGATTTTAGTCGGAAAAAAAGAGGATAAAATTCATATCCAAGAGATTAAGTATGGCCCAAGAAACAAGGTTTAAAATTTCAAAAATCAGATATTGTTTACATTTTATTTATGAAATAATTAATTAAAATATTAAGGTCATAATTTTATACTGTTTGGTCACAAATTATTTCTCGATCAGGAATTAAGAAATTTATAGGTCATATTATTTCACGGTCACAAATCAAAAAAATTATAGTCACAATTTATTTATCAATCACAAGTCACAAATTTTGTAATAAAGACTCAAGTTTTTATGTTGCGTATTATTTATTGGTCACAAATTTCCCAATGTATTGGTTATAATCAACTAAATAATTGGTTTCAAACACTTGCACCTCACGCCATCCCACCCACTACCATTAACAACATTATCACCACATTCGTCAGCACCTCACCAGTCACCACCATCGCCACCTCATCGTCAGCACCACTATCATCGTCGTCGTCGCCGCACCACCACCAAATACACCACCGCAGCATCCCACCCCCACAACTGCCTGCTCCAACAACCACCCACCACCTTCATGTACACCTTCACCTGCAACTCCAATCAACAACCGCATCACCACCACCAATGCTTACTAGAATTCATCATCTCAGGCAACACTACCACACCACAACCACCACCCCACCAATAAAATCCCTAAACTCGCAACAATCACTAACAGTAACGCACCTAAACTCCATAAGCTTGCAATAATCTCCAACACGCACCAAACCCCGATCGCGTGCAGCGGCATAGAGCTTGGTGTCGCGGCTTGTGAGTGCAACAAGTAACAAGACAACGTCGCAGCAGCACAATGCCATGTGCAGTGGCTTTGCAACGACTATCACAAATAGAGAAATTGAGAAGGAGAAGGGAGAGCGAGAGAGAGTGGAACGCAGTGGTTGTGGCATGCGTTGGCGACGACGGAGCATGTGTGGAAGTGGATTTGGTGGTGGGAAGGTAAAAATGAATTTGTGAAAATGAATTAAGGTTTGTTGGATAGGTGAAATGGATGTGGTAGATTAATTATATTTAATAATCTTATTAGTATTAAAATGAATTAAGGTTTGTATAAATAAACTATAGATTTAATTTTTGAAGTTGAATCTTAAAATCTCTGGTTAGGTGTAATTTCTACAAAAAAAATTGAAAAAAGAAACCTCGAACAGTGAGGTGCCATGAAGGGCAAGATTGATCGCCCTACCTCAAAGGTCTGGCTAACACGTGATTCGGGCTTTTCACGAGCAGGCTAAATGGGTTTCAACCCGCTCACCAATTTTGACACCTATAGGTAAATGATACAATATCAAAACCAAAATCACATCCTTAGGGTATGTTTGATGGATATTATTGAGAAAATAACGTATTTTAAATAGTGATACGATTGAAAATATGTGGTTAAAAAGTAAGAAAAAGTTATTGATGAGATGAAAAATATTATTTTATTGAAAAATGTGTGGTTGAAAATAAGTTAAGAAATAATGTATTTTGAAAGAATGTGTATCAAATATGAGCACATGGACTTAGATAAATATGCAACATTTTGAACGATGCATCATTTTAAAAATTCTCAGCCTGCCTTAGAGCTAGTCTATTAAAAAATAAGTTTCATTTCTTTAGCAAGCGTGTCGATACATAAAAGTTGCAACGGGTGGAGTAGGAATTATTTTTTATTTTTAAATACACTATAAATTATAAAATAGCAAGAACAATAGCAATAATAATAGTTGAAGCGTGGACCAAGTTTTCACATCCATTTTAAAGCTTATGTTTGAACCCCATTTTTTTCCAAAATTCACTTTCAATTACACTTTTTTTCATAAAATAATTTTATACATAAACTCAAATTTTTTTATTTTATTTTTTTAACTGCACATCCTCCATTATTTAGAAACGCATTTATCCCCACAAATAGGATTCAAAGGGGACATCGGGTTGAGTAATTTTGACATCCCAGTAAGGGCTGCATATGAAGGCGAGCAAACCCATGGTCCGGGGCTTAACGGTCCGGGCCACCACTTTCAGCCCGTTCCATCCCCAGCAACCCGGCAACAGAGATTTCAAAATCTAACACTTAGAAAACCTCTCCCCTGGACCCCTCTTTCCCGCCAACATAAGATCCACAATTGCATCTATTCAATCACTCTTGATCCGTATCTCCTTCATTTCAATCCAACCACAGGACAAAAAATCATGCATAAAAGGTTTGATCTTTCAATCTCGGGGGGCTATGGGGGATTTCTATTGATGTTTTGAAAACATTAAAAATTGGGGAAAAACCCTAATGGAGACACCTGTAATTCGGGTAAACCCTAAAAGTAAACACACCATCGCAGCAAATCAGGAAACAGAAAAAGAGAAAGAAAAGGAAATGGAACCATACCAGTTCTGGAATCAACAAGATGGAATGCTGGATTGAATCTGAAATTGAAGAGGAGAAAGAGAATTCAGAACAAACTTTTATTTCTTCAGATCTGAGAGCAATTCCGGCTTAAAAAGCGCAATCAAAAGCATGAAGACAAAGTCCAGATAAGAATGCACTGAATATGTAACGTAAAATCACCCCTTTACTGCTCTTTGGCTGTGTACGGATTTGAGTGCTCTCATCTCTCTATATGTATGTGTGTGTATGTATTTGGGGGTGTGAATGGAGTGTGGACTGGAATAGGACGCTGTGATTACAGTAATTCATTCTTGAATTTCTGTCCAAGCCTGTCAATGCTCCAACGCGTGGTGGTTTGGAGGGTGGTTTGGACTCCGGGCCACCCGCCAGTTTCTCTAATGACGCGCATCGTATGGCACGTCTTTCTTACGCTCGTATAAGTTCAGCGCGTATATTTTCCGCTAGTATAAGTTCAGCGCGTCTCTTTTCCGCTAGTCTAAGTTTAGGAATTTTCACAAGGGAAAATTAGACCCCGGGTTCTAACCTTTATTCTATGGATATTTGTGTCACCAAACTATAAATGCAGTAACTTTAGATCGTGCTTTTCGTACTTGATCCAGACTTCATCTCGGTTCGAAGTGGTAGATTTTCAAGTTATTGGTTCAATCAGTGGCCAATAGGTTATTGTATGTTCAAAAATCTAAACTGATAACTGCCTCGTTTAAAAAAGCAGGGAATGATACATCAGGCTTAAAAATTGAGGTGTGTTATAAGTTAAAACTAAATGTGATGATATTTAGTACATCAATGAATTACAACTAAATAAGTAGTTTTCTCAAGAGTGTTATAGTTTAAACTTGATTTTATATAATAAGTCACAAACAATTTTATAAAAATCAACTTTTTAGTAGAATTTTTACCGTTTATAATTCGTATATTGGTCGAAAGCTTGATCTTTCCAGCAAATAAAATGCATTTTGAACCTTGCTAACCAATTTTTATTTAGAATTTATGTCGGCTGAATTTTCACAAAACTGCCCGATTAGGACTAAACTTGATGTGATGGTACTTATTTGATTGGTTATGGTGGTCTTTCACCAAGTCATTTGCAGACTGGTTCTTTGAGAAAGTGGGACTAACTTGCAAACTAGGTTATTTTGAAGAAAAAGAGCTTTTTTACCGCGTGTAATTACGTTCACGCCATAGTTTTATTTTTACCGCACCACATTTTCATTGCAATGAAGTCCCTCCTCCCCCATTAGACAATATTGCCAAGCCACCGCAAGTTTATTGTGATGATTCCACCGTTATATATTTAAAGAACACATTGAAAGAATGGGTATTAAATGTAAATTGTTGATAATCAACATTATGATTATTTTGACACTCGAAGCTTACTTACGTGTTTTTATATTTCATGTTTAGTCATTCTATACATGAATGATTTATGGCAGGAATAGTTTTAGAGACATTGTCTTTGGACATAATGAATGTTCTTTACTCATGGATAACATTTAGCTAAGAATTAGTGAAGTGTTTCTTGGAAGGAACTATGTCAAATTAATGACGTACAATCGCCATTTTCTCATAATATTTTAGCTAGCTTATGATGTACATTGTGACCAATTAAGAAAGAAATTCATTAATGAGAATGCACACGTTATGTTCATTAAACCATATTACGGATTATCATATGAGCCAAGTGGGAGAATATAAGAATATTATACGGCTCATGGGATTTACGAAAATAAACTTTATATAAAATTCTAAATGTAACGGTTAATTGAAACAAAACGAATTCTTTATCATCGATATATTTATGCATCGTTACATATAAATAAAGTTTACTTTGTAAGATGAATTAAATGAAGGTTGTAAAGCACCACTTTTGCATTGAAGAAATGTAATTCATGAATGTGAGTGATGGATGTGCATTTAGAATGATATAAAAAGAGGCCAGCAGGCCCTTTCTCCACTCATTAAAGTTTGTACCAATTCTTTCATTATATAGTACATATTAAAGTGAAAATAAGAGAAAAACGTGTTCTTGCACAATTTCCTTTGAAGTTAACGGCTTTCAAAATATCAATGGAAAGGAAAGTTTTTTCTTCGTTGTATTTTAATATGTGCAAATCATAAAGTTCTAAAGTCGGGATTAATTGTTCATATGGTGATTTGTTTTCTTCTGCCATGCTCTCAATAGGAATGGGTGTTGTTGAACTTTCAGATTTTGCATCATTTCTTCTCCGTTCTGTGCAAATTGTTCAAAGGGAGTCCATGTACTGAGACCGGGTAACAAAAGTTGTTAGAGGCCTCTGATGTTGCAAGGCTTTCTTCCCATGGTGGCATTTTGAACCAATCTGTATTTGATTCTTCACCTACAAAAGTTCATGGACATTCATTAACTGTCAGCTCCACGTCATGGGAGAAGTTTAGCTTCTTATTATCTGAAATTGCATGGCCTTCAATTCTGTTTTTCCTAGTGAAATGTAAGACATTCTTAGATTACAAAGGATCTCAAGTATCTGTCTCTATTTTACTATTAGTTATATATTTTTTAGCTTTCTATTTTTCTTTAAATTATTATTATTTATACATTTGAGTGCACTTCTTTACAGTAGCTGGTGTTTGCATATTGTGGTTCCCTAGAAGATACCGAGCATCGTTCAATTCTTTGATTTAATTGCTTTCTTTCCAAGGGGAAATCATTATATTTAGTTTGGTAAGGGCGCCAAAGTGGTTAAATATAAAACTTTTGAACAGGCTACAACTCCGTGGAAGCAAGTTATATATTTGGAATGAAAAGAAAGCAAGAACAGAATGAGCAAATTATGGAAAAAATCGTCTTCATTGTATTTAAAGAGACAATACTTTTTTGGAAGCTTGGTTGTTGATCTCCAGATTGAAATCATACAACACTATGATCTCAAATAACAAAACGATCTAATCTTGTTTTAGGATCTTAAAATTGTAGGATCTTACTGTGCCAATTGTCGGAGTTTAAAAAATTTAACTATCCTAACTATCCTCTGTCTTTTTATCAACATAGACCTTTTAGCTTTACTTTCAATACAATAAAATTGTAGAATCTTACTATGCCACATTCACTCTTTTTCTTTTTCAAGATGATATGCATCCATGTACTTGAGATCAGCCCTCTCATCTTTGAAAAGCTTTCTAGAAATTCGGGCCTAATGTTGGAAAATGTAGATGCCATTAAGTGGTTTCCTGATTTGACAGATTGGGGAGGTCATAAAGTGGCGCTGTTGTTAGAAATTGGAAAGAGACATTTGTCTTCTTTGTTGGTCTACTTGAATCATCCTGCAGTAATAAAGCTGCTTCAGCAATCAGCGATACCTTCAATTTTCTTCCGATTTTCGTATACATTATTAAATGTCACTGGCAACTCTTTTAATTATTTTAATTGCATATTTGGAGTGCAGAAAACCTTTTAAAGATGAAGTGAATAAGCAAATAGCAATCCTTTCTGGTTATGTGGATGGATTCTTAAGTTGACCAATAAGTCTTAACATTTTCTTTTTGCATATTGCTGATGATGTGTGCTTATACTTAGGTGGAGTGTCTAGAGAAGGGTAATAAAAGAAGATTAAATATCTTAGTCATCAGGGTATATCTGTTAGGACTTTCTCGTCTTAATCGAGCTAGAAAGCTTCTTACTGATAGCAAGTGGCTTTTATATTGTCTTGAAATCATTTTAATAATTCTGAGAAGGGGAGTGAAAGTCATAAACATTTAAAACATATAGCCCCTGACGAAAGGTTCTGACAGGTTAAGCATGTTGACCGCTGGGAGATAACGGAAATGAGAACATCATCTTCTGAAAGAAGCTATAAGCAGAGGGATGAAGAACTTAGTGCTGAAGCTTCTAATCAAGTGGAGGTACACAAAAATTCGATCATGAAAAGGAAACGACAGTGTGAAGCCATTGACACACTTCTTCATCTGCTCTTATGCCTAAGAAGCTAGAATCTTCCCAGAAATCTTTGTCTGTGAAGGACTGTTTCAACAAGCAGTGGAGGTGATCAAATTAGACCACCAAAGCCTAGAAATTGTAGAGTCACTTTGGTTCACTGATGAATTGATTTTCAGTCTAAAAGCATTCTCATTGTTTGCATTGCAGATTCAGATCATTAATTCTCATTGCTGAATAAACTATCAGGAGTCCATATTTTGCACTGTAAGGAGGTAAATGCTGCAACTTTTGTTCGGCCTATATAACTGTTTCAAAAGTTGGTCATTACATTGAAAATTTACTGATGCTATATATAAATTTCACCTCCTTTGGGTTAATCTTTGATGGTTACTGCTTTACTTTTTACAGTTAGCAGAGGTCATTGTGAACCTTGCTTGTAAAAGAATATAATTGGATAGGCATAATAAGTTTATTTTTATGTAAATAATTAGATTTTATTTGTTGAAGTCCGAAATAAATTAATTATTTTGACAACAAGGTAAGGATTACTTTCATAAAAGTAACTTCTCTTACTTAAAAGTAAGAAAATGGTATACAGTGGTGGATCCAAAATTTTGAATAAGCACGGGCAGTCGTTGACCTTCAGTTGTAATATAATATTAAAAATTAAATATAATAATTATTTTCCTAAACTAAACATATATAATTTTATTATATATATGGACAATGTTCATCAAATGACATAGTGGTCATGTTTCCTATAAATGAAAGGAAGAGCATATGTTTGAATCCTTACAATTGCATTAAAACCACTAAAACGAAATATATATTATTATGTTAGATTCAGTTTCAAAATTTAACAAGTACCATGATGGTCAAATATTCAATAATCTTAAAGGGGGTCATAGGTTCGAATCCCCTCCCTATTGCACTAGTTTTGTTAAAAATTGTAGAACTAAAAAAGTTATATAATAAATTGGTTTGAAAGGGATTCGATCCCTGGAACTCCAATTTGTATGTATAACTTCTAATGAACTACTCTATAAGCAATGTTTGAAAGTAAAATGAATCACCACATATATAACTTAAAACTTTTATCTACTGTAAAAATAAATAAATTGTTCTTAGCGGATCCATCACTGGCGGTCGCTGGGGCTCGCGAGGTGCTGGGTCCGTCCCTGATGGTATATCAGGGTCCCTCATTTTGCACTAAAGGTAGATGGTGCCATTTCTGGCTAGCCTGGAGACTTTGTTTCAGAAGTTAGTAATTGGATAACATAAAAATTACCTCCTTAGGTTTCATCTAGTAATAAATGAATAACTTATATACCACAAAATTGACAAGATTAAGTTAATTTTTGAACTTAATTAATAATTTAATATATATACAAAAACACTAATTAATGATTAAATTTGGGTAAAATTAATTTTTATTTTATCTTATAGTATTTTATTGTGTCATTGAAATAAAATTAAAATGAAAGATCAAATGAAATGGATTGGAAATGGAAAAAGGAGTTAATTTGAAGAGAGAGTCAGTTACAAAGTCCCAAGTCGGAATCTCCTCAAAAAAGAATTTAACATTCATGCTATAAATATGGGGGCTACTAAATGGAAACGTAACTCTTTTGAGCCTTTAATTGCTTTAATTTATTGGACTAAAAGTTGTAAATTTTTGAATGATTTTCCAACTTGGCAAAAACATTTCTGGGTTACCCGATTTTTCGATTAGTAGTTCAATTGACTGGTTTTATATTTAGTGGTTTTTAAGCACAAATCGGACCAGACCGGACATTGGACTGGCACCCGGTTTTTTGATTGAACCAGTCGGTCCGGTCCGGTTTTCATAACGTTGATATTGACTTCTTTACTTTCTAGAATTGGCAGAGTAAGAGCACATTTTACTAAGCTTTAAGTGTTCACTTGTAAGTAAACAAGTTTAAAAATTAATTTTTATTGATCAAAGTTGGAAATAAGTAAATTAAAAAATCTTTTTCACGGGGCTGTTATATAGCATTTGGAAAACCTAGATACTTTTAGAAAGACCTTGCGAAGTGACACCGAGACAAATTTCAAACAGCATGTAATGACAATAAATATTGTGGAGAATGAGCTAGTTGAGGCAATTATTACTCGGAGTGGGGTTCAACTTCCAAAAATTACAGTTAAGAGACAAGTGGTAGTAAATGAAAATGTACCTTTCGTAGATGAGGAACAAGTGGATAAATCTGAACAGTCAGCAAAAATAGTTATAGATCAGAAGTTAGATAATCCACAGGTTAACGCAATCGTTCCTGTCAAGACATATGTACCTTTTGTACCCTTTCCACAAAGACTACAAAAGAAGAAGCTCGAAGAACAATTTGCAGAGATCATGGACATATTCAGAACACTTCATGTCAACATCCCGTTACTTGAAGCAATATCTCAAATTAAGCTATGCAAAATTCTTAAAGGAGATCTTATCAAAGAAGAGGAAGTTCAATGAATTTGAGACCATCGCACTAAACGAGGAGTGTAGTGCTATCTTGGCTATTCGATTAGAGTTACAATTGATTGACACTAGATTGAATACATAGTTCTCGTGGGAACAACATTCCACTCATCACTTTATTACCTGTTGGCGATATTGTACACTTGCCGGAAATCAAACGATTAGTAGTCAGAAGATGAAGTAGTGTATCTTCTCTCTTGGCATCTACCTATTAGGAAAGAAAAGAAATTACTAGTTGGCTAGTTTGAACACGAAGTTTCCTCCCACCTCTTAGGATGGATCTCTTCTTAGAGTAATCAATTCGGTTCAGTTTTTGTCCCAACTGGAATTCTCTTCAGTCCTTTATGTTTTCTTCCCAAGAGCCCTATACTGATCGGATCCAAAATTAAGATCGTGACAACCTTGCTTGGAAGTATCTACATGTTACAGTATCTTAGGTGTCAAAGTATGACTTTCATATATTTAGAAGAGAAAGTGAGGTATCTTCTCTCTTGGGCATCTACCTATAAGAAAAGAAAAGAATTACTTGTCTAGTTCCAACAGGAAGTTTCCTCCCACTTATTAGGGTGATTCTGTTCTAACAGTGAGAGTTATATCTCTAGAGTAATCGATTTGGCTAAGTTCTGTCCTAAGTGAAATTGCGTGCTCCTTCATTATGTTTTCTTCCCATTGTTAGGAGACTCTCCTTGAACTGAGAATGTAGCTGATAGCATCATTATAGCTTTTCATCTTTGATATGTTTACTCTTTGTCTTTTTCAAGATGACACGCATTCGTCTGCTCAAGATCATCTCGTCTTTGAAAGGCTTTCTAGAAATTATGGCATAATGTTGGAAAATGTAGATTCCATTAAGTTGTTTCATGATTTGACAAATTTTGGAAAGTCATCAAGTAACCGCAATTATATTTTGGAAAGAGACATTTGGCTTCTTTGCTTTGTCTAAAAACATCCTGCAGTAATATAGCTGCTTCAGCAATCGGTGACTCTCTAATTATTTTGACTGCATATTTGGAGTGCAGAAAACCTTTTAAAGATGAAGTGAATAAGCAAATAGCAATCCTTCCTGGTTTATTGCAGGACAAAAGTTTTGCATTCAGGATAACCGGTATTAAGTCAAAATATTCACCTTTTGATGATTCAGTGCAGCGGAGATCCTTTTCAGCAAAAGATTCTGAATTTTTTTTTTCGACGGAACAAAAATGCACATTGTATACTCTGAAGCATTGATCAATATGGAGAAAGGCGATTTGATTGGCATCCATGGGAATTTTATCTTTTGAAAAATGCACATTGTAGACTCTTCAGTGATTTCCAAAATTTTGAGGACTGAAGTGAATTTTTTTGCGAAAATTTAAGATCCATAATTTATGGTCTTGAGAATATTATAATGATGACTTGTAATGAGAAATTGGTTTTAGAATTCAAAACTCAAGGTTGGAGCCTAAATGCAATGAGTGAAAAATTTAGGGGCTAAATTATATATATTGAGAGATATATTATTAGATGAGAAAGTGATGAATAAGATTATAAAGAGATGATAATGATCACTGGATGCTAAGGATTCGTATTGCGCCTCTTTTCAGAATTTTGAAATGTTCACGGACTAAAGTGAAAATACATTTCGGAGTCAATTATTTATCTATGTAATGTTCATGTTATGATTTACATTTATATTATGTTTGAATAATAATTCTAAATTTCAAATTACTCACCCATACAAAATTTCATAGATTACTGGCTGTGTCGGATGCGTAGTGGATTGATGGAATCGTTGTGCCAATGGTCGCCAAGTAAATTTAGAGTCCTTTTGGATGTTTTTAATTCTTTAAACGTTTGAATTATTTTCGAATGTTAGTCACAAAGCATTCCCCCTTTTTTGATGACTCGGGTGTCCAAGCTTTGCCCCAAATCCTGAGGAGTGGCGGCCTTCTCCCATGGTTTGCTACCTGGGTAAATCTGGATGCGGTCACAACTTATACATATTTAGGCCGGACATTCAGTGGTTCTCCTCCCTGTGGACTTCTATCTTCCAACATTTAGATGTTGCCTTTTAACATAAAATATTGCCTTCCATCTGTCGTGGGGATTCGAACCTTCGATGCTCCGTAGAGAACCCTCCTGCTTTACCACCGCGCCATGTCTGTGGGGGCTAAATATTACCTTTTTTGCTTTTATTAAAGCTTGTGTCAGGAAACTCATTGAAAAGTTCACAAGTTGGTAATGTTTGTATTATTTTTTTGGCAATTTCAGTTGTTATGATTATTATTTTACGAAATGTTTTAGTAACTCTCTGGGTATATAAAATTCAGAGCGTTACAGTTAGTGCAACCACTAAGCTGACAGACGAGGCTGACTGCATTTTCCAGATCCAAAAACTCGAGTTTCAAGTCGCAACTCTCTAAAACAAAGTGCTGGAGTTTTAGTGCTTGTGTTGTAGATGCGTGTGTACATAGAAATTAATGATACAGGCAGATAAATTTGTCATGTTTGGTACAGATTTGGTCATTGAAGTTGCAGGCATGTCCTCTTTCTGCTTCCATTGCATCAATGGTACAGGGAAGAGATGCTTCATTTTAAGTACCTTTTAGCCTAAAGAAAATATTATTAGAGGGATTTTGCTCCTTTTATTGGGCTTTTGTGCCAGAAAAAATGATAATATGCACTACTAGTTTGCAGCAGTAGCAGACAACCTTAATTGCTCTCTTTCTAATTTCCAACACACCTCATAGTTATGGACTCAAAAAAGTCGAGCAAGATCAGAGATAGTGAGAAACACACAGATATACGCACTAGCACTAGAGCTAGCTGAGACTTTCAGTGCAAAGAAACAATATCTGTGTATATCTCGCTGGTGTTCAGAAGCACAACTGGGGAGTTATTCCCACCGAAGTTTGCAGTGCCTCTAAATGACAAGGTTCAGTGCCTATGTTTGCTCATCCGTTCAAGAATGCAAACACAAGCAGTCCCGATCCCAATCTAACAAAGGCCATTAACGATATGTTACAGCCAATATTATCAACCCAATGAATACTATGCATTGCTGGTGCAACAATTGGCATTTGCAAGCACTATATAGTCTCTCTTATTTAACATCAGAACATGTTTCAACATACATGGCTACTATATCTAACGGACTAATTTTATAGGCAACAGTTGCTGGTGTAATGGACAAATATCAGATCTCTTAGCTTCTGTTTCTCTATGGGATTCTTTCTATTTGTGAGTAGCATCTCGGCCAAACTCCTCCTGAGCTTAAGTTTCGATGCGCCATCGCAGTTCTGGCTAAGACTTTGAATCGCCAGTTCTTGCAATTGGGATACTTTTTTCGTATTTCGTCCTCCACCAGAGTACTGCCATTAGAGTATGAAGGTTAGGATATTAAAACTCAATAGCATGTCTGGCTAGGCTTAAAAAGTGTACATGCTACTTTTATAGGCAACTTTTTGCTTGAAACATGTTTGGACATTACACTTTTTTCAGTTTTATCGAAAAAATAGTTGCATAATTTGAAACTAACTCTTACCGAAATGTCATTTCAACTTCGACCAGTAAAAATGATTTATTTATAGCTTAAGAGTATATTTGGTCGTACTTGAAATTAAGTCAAAATTACTTTTAGGTTAGTTTCTCAAATATGATTTTCAAATTTATTTCACAAATTAAAATATCACAAATTGTGTTTCTTTTCTTTGAAACAACGACATGCTTGAAGAATAGAATGGTGTTTTTTTCCACAATATTGGTATTTATAAATTAATTGACGTTTTTCATGAGCAACAACACAATATTTTTTTATTTTTTTGAAAAATGCATAAATTGTGCCATACAAAAGCAACAACGTAATGTTCTTTTGGAATTAACGTTGAGAAGAGATAAAATATACATTAATGCTAGTTCGAAAGGAATATTTTATCCCTTAATATATAAAATTGTGCTCTTCAATAATAATGCTTTGAAAGCATAGATGTATAATATAAATAATACTCAAGTTAACTCGTTTTACAATTTTAAATCTGCATGCTATTGTAGAAAAATAAGATTTGATCAAAAAATCTGATTAAAATGAATTTCAAACGGGGC